>JARFXV010002322.1:0-80000 GCA_031761425.1 Cosmopolites sordidus | reverse complement strand
AAAGGCAAAATCTTTCAGAGGGAGTCGGGGCTGACTTCTGGCCAATGTCTGAAATCAAAAATAAAAACTTTCTTTGGAACAGCAAATATCAATTCTCTCCTGCGTCCAGGAAAACTACACAAATTGGGGAGAACATTAAATCAGCAAAAAATCCAAATTTTAGCTTTGCAAGAAACCATATTGACAGATGATAACACCTTGGAATTCGGCAACTACAGACTTTTTAAAAGTAAAACTGACAAAAGAATACTCAAAAATACACCACATCTCGGTGTTGGTTTCGCTATCTCAAGAAACATTCTTGGTTCTATAACTAATGTCCAACCAGTAAATAATCGACTTATGACACTATCCCTCAAGTGTGCTAACAAAAACTATACATTAATCAATGCACACCTCTCAGTTAACGAAGAAAATAAATCTAATCCTGAAAAAGTAAATAAGTCCTGGGAAATTCTGGAAAAGACTATCTCTAACCATGTAAAAATCCTATTGGGTGATTTCAACGCCCAACTAGGGAAAGAAAAAAAGTACAGGAAAACAGTCGGCAGTTTTCCCGCTCATAAATGGACTAACCATAATGGTAGAAGATCGGTTGAACTATGTTCGCAGTTTAATCTAAAAATAATGTCAACACATTTTAAGAAGAAAATAATAAAACAAAAGACCTGGAGGTGCCCAAACACGTACATAGGTGAATTTCAAATTGACCATGTTGCCATTTCGTACCCCAATTATAAAAAGATTTTGAATGTTCAAGTCAGGAAAGGAGCTAATATAGACACGGATCACTACTTGACTAGAATTAAACTTAGCTTAAAACCTCGAAAACTTATTCAAAAGAGACTGCTAATACCAAAGTTCGAACGAACGAAACGAAAATAAAACCAGCCCTCACAGAAGAGCTTGATAAACAACCAGCACAGAACTGGCAAGAATTGAAACAAAAAATTACTAAAACAGCCTTAAAGTTGGTCCTTTTACAAAAACGTAGAAAACATCCATGGTGGAATGAAGTTTGCGAGCAAGCAGTTTTAAGCCGAAGTAAAGCATTCAAAGATTGGAACAGTCAAAAAACAGCAATAAACTATAACATCTTTTTGGAAGTAAGAAAAGAAACATCGAAGCTAATTAGACAAACTAAAAGAAAATATGAAAACAATCAACTTAATGAAATAGAAAAAGATTTCCAATAAAATAACACCCGAAACTTTTACAAAACATTTAAAACTAAATTAACAGGCTATCAACCCCAAAGTCTTTGCTTCCAAAAGGAAAACGGACAATTAGTTCTAAATAACCAAGACAATTGCAAAGAACTTGCGAAATATTTTAAACAAATACTAAACTGTCCTGAGCCCTTAAACAAATTACCAACACTAAACCCTAGACAAACAAACCCAGATTCATTACCACCGAATGAAGATGAAATAATTAGGCAAATCAAGCGGCTTAAAAATGACAAAGCTTCTGGTGAAGATGAAATCACTGCTGAACTTTTGAAATCGGCTGGTCCAGGAACAATCAAGGAAATAACCAAAATTCTACAAGAAGTTTGGCGAACCGAACGGATTCCGGAGGATTGGAAAGATGCTCTAATCCATCCACTACACAAGAAAGTAGATAAAACGGATGTAAACAACTATAGAGGAATATCTCTTCTCCCAGTTTGTTACAAGATTCTATCTCAATGTCTACTAGACAGAGCACAAGGACAGTTGGAACCTAAAATTGGTGAATATCAAGCAGGTTTTCGACCGGGCAGATCCTGCCCTGAACAGATCCTGAATCTAAAGTTGATCCTAAGATATCAAAAACTATACAATAAAAATCTCGTCTGTACATTTGTGGATTTCAAAAAAGCATATGATTCTATAGACTGCGAATCTTTATTTCGAATCTTGAAAGAACAAGGACTAGATCTGAAAACGCTGGCAATTATTAAAGCAACATTAACTAACACAAGGTCAAATGTTAAATTCATGGGTGACATCTCAGAGCCCTTCGAAATTAAAACTGGTGTGCGACAAGGGGATGGACTCTCGTCACTCTTATTTAACTGTGTTCTAGAAAAAGTAATACAGGAGTGGCGTGAAAAAAAGTCGGCCCTGAATATTGACCAGCCCATTAAACTGGGGAGAACCAACATCCAAATTGATTGTCTGGTGTTTGCTGATGATGTTTGCCACTTTTGGCTCCAGATGTATTAACGGCACAGAAACAGATTGAACTCCTAAAACAAACAGCAGAAAAGGTAGGACTCCAAATTTCCTTTGAAAAGACACAATACATGACCTGCAACAGACTAAGAACACCATTTCTAAAAACAAAATATGGTAACATAAGACGAGTCTCTCAATTCAAATATTTGGGTGAAATAATCATGGAAAATGGGTTGGAAAAAGCGGCCAATAAGGGTAGATGTCAAAAAATTGAAACGGCATTGAGACTTACACAAAATATTTACAACAAAAAATGCCTATCTAAAAACACAAAACTGAGACATTACAACACAGTTATTAAGCCAGAATATTTATATGGGGCAGAAACGCTCATTTTGAATAGAAAGAGAGACATCGAGGACATTGAAAAGAAGGAAAGAAAAATCATAAGAAAAATCCTAGGCCCGAAACAAATAAATACAACAACATACTGACTTCGAGAAAACCAAGAAATTAAACAATACACAGATAGAGATATACATAGCGATATGAGAAAAAGAAGGCTTAAGTTTTACGGACACATAAAACGGATGAACCCAAATAGGCTAACTAGACAAATAGTCGAATTTTATGAAAATAGGAGTAAAACTAAAGTAGAAATAATTAAATGGATTGCTGCAATTAAAGAGGACCTAAGATCAGCAAATATTACACAAAGTGAAATTCAGAATAGAGGCTGTTTCAGACACAAGGTTGACGTTTGGAAGGTTGGCCAGAGAGAAAAATGTAGGAAGACTGGAACAACTTGGTCCGACGAAAGAAAAAAAGCTCATAGCGAAAGAATGAAATTAGTATGGGCGCAAAGGATGTAAGGCAAAAAATGTATATATATGTATAAAAATGTATATAATGTATAAATGTATATATATATATATATATATATATATATATATATATATATATATATATATATATATATATATATATATATATATATATATATATATATATATGGTTTTCCTAAGACTTCCCCTAGGGTTTTCCCTGGTTTATGAAATGGATTCTCTATACCATCTTTTTATACCATCTTCTGGATGGTATAAAAATGTATATAATGTATAAATGTATATATATATATATATATATATATATATATATATATATATATATATATATATATATATATATATATATATATATATATATATATATGGTTTTCCTAAGACTTCCCCTAGGGTTTTCCCTGGTTTATGAAATGGATTCTCATTTTCAATTAATAGAGTTTTTCAGATATTCATTTGTTTTAAAGCATATTTTAAATAACTACTTTTTACTGATTGTTCTAATTCTACTTCACTTCAGTTACATGCTATTTTCAATCCTATTCCATATTTTTAGTTTGCACCACTTTATTTTAACTCTGCGTGCTAGTGTGTTCTTTTTATATTTTGTGTGCATTTCTGATTAATACGTATAGTATATCGCAAAATTCTAATTAAGTTAAACGTATTTTTTCGCGTAATCTGTAAAGTTCATTTTTCGCGGTAACTCCCTTTTTCTTTCATGGGTCCTCTGAACACACTATTAACCTACCGGTAATTTATAGATTTACCTCTTGGGTCTCTTCCCCTCCATTCGTCCTTCGCATTTCTAGACATTAATTCTATTTTCATTTACTTGTTGTTTTCTACAATGCGGATTAAAATACTGATTTTATTATCTATATTTTTTAGTAAATATTCTAATTTTCATTCAGTTCCAAATGTTTTAACAATAGAGTCGTAACATCAATATTAATAAAAATACAGAAAAGTTGGAATTCAAAATGCGAACGTCATTGGTTTAATTCATCAATTAAATTTAAAAATGAAAAAGTCATTTTAAAATTAAATGCTAGATATGCTAGAAATAATAATTTCATTCTATTTCTCTAAATTGTTTCATAGGAAAACCAACTATAGTTCCACGAAAGATTTTTTCAAGCATCGGCATTAAAACAAAACTTATTTTATAAAATAACTTTGAATATTTGGATCACAAGATCCAGGATTATCGAAAGTTTATTCGAAAATGTTAATCTATGAAATGCCTTTCCTTTCAGCTAACAATGATTCTCCACTAAAACGTGTACTGCCTTTGGTGATCAATTGAAAACAGTATTTAGCCAACAATAATATTCATAAGCTGTGTCCACACATAGTATTCTGCATCAAGCAGAAACACACATACCACTTGCTGGCATACATATAAAGCCTAAATTGCTGAAACAGCTGTTAATAGACATGAAACATCGACCAGTCAAGATATAGCGGATGTTTTGACCAAACCATGACCAAATAGCAAACATCATTCTCAAGAATCCCAGCAAAAAAGTGTTTTGCAACCTTAATTAATACCCACTTGAAGTTAAAATACTTTCCACAAATCTGGAAACACTCCTGTGCTCTACTGTTCTCCAAAATATAAAGACCATACGCTAACCGCAAGTTGTAGCCCAATTTGTCTTTCCTGCACATTACCTAAGTTTATATTATTATATATTTACTCTTACCTATACGTAATAGGTATTTCGGTTAATAAGATAATTTTTTTCACAAAGTTGGTAGCATTTATTTCCATAACAAAATAAAT
Source organism: Cosmopolites sordidus (assembly GCA_031761425.1). NCBI lineage: Eukaryota > Metazoa > Arthropoda > Insecta > Coleoptera > Curculionidae > Cosmopolites > Cosmopolites sordidus. The sequence goes on along the minus strand of JARFXV010002322.1, from coordinate 75,207 downwards.
TACCTTAATATCTAGCCAAAGTATTAGATATCGTTAGCTATTCCTTTTTCCTTGCTTTCTATAAAAGAATGAATTCCGCCCCCAAAAATCTTTTGGTTTTTTGAGGCCAACCATTCATCAAGCTAAATTTTCACTTCTTCGTAAGTGTTGTTTTGAAAGTCCGTGCTGCCTCGATCGATATAAATGGTGGTCCAAAAGGGCTAAGTCTGATGACTATGGCGGGTGGGGTAGAACGTTCCATTAATCGTTGTCCAAATAGTTTTTTTACAGATTTTGCAACATGGGATCAAGCATTGTTATGGTGGAAAATGACTTTAACCTGCCTTTGGGCATATTCTGGTCATTTTTCCTTCAACGATTGATTCAACTTTATCAATTGTTGTTAGTATAGATCGCCAATAATCGGTTCACCAGGTTTCAGCAGTTCGTAATTCACAGCTTCCCTGCCACACACCTAATCACAGAGGATGCAAAAAGAATTTTCTGATATATTAAACATATGGTCATATTCTACCGCTGTTGAGAAAGTGTTCTCGACAGGAACAGGAAAGAATTGAACAATTAAAGTATATTTTGAATGTTATTGAAAATATGTTCTGAAAAGTGTGTCCACGAAATGAAAACTAAATGAAAATATTATTAATTTGTCTTGTGTAAAAATCCAAATGATAAATTCATAATATACAGTTGTTTGATTTAACCTTCTAATTATCTTACAATTTACAGTTACAGTGAACATTCATATATGTCTTTGTTATATTTATGAAATACAAAATAATAATTTTAAATACGAAATAGTATATTAACCCTCTATGGCGTATTCACATTAACATAACTGCGATCATGGGGTCACCAATAACCCAATTTATTAATTAGATAATGGTGCAATGTTTGTAATGTTTGGAATATTTACCTCTGTAACACATGACGCACCTATACCTTACTGTAGGACCTTCTTGCCTCGGTTAACCTTCTCGCGGTATTTCTGTTCTTATGTTTTAGTGATAATTGAACGAAGCTCCTTCGACAAATATTTTATTCCAAGTCTATTCTGTAAATGCTCCTTGATAAGCTTTTTCTTAATTCGTCTTTATATTCTGAGCGATTCTTTTTTAATTCTAGGAAATCATATGACTGTTTACCATAGCGATATCCATTATAGCATACCAAAGCACCAAGGGCCAACGACGACGCCTTTCACCTGAACGATAAATGGCACATTTTTGACCAATGCCATCCTGATCCTGGTCTCCTTTTGTCGCATTATAAAAAATAATGATTTCAGGTTTTTTGTGACTGTATCAATAGATTTGTCATGATGCATGTTCGATATCATAATCACACTTTTATTCTTAATACTATTGTGTTTTATCTAGTGAAACCATACAAACATTTATCAACTACGTATTTTTTGTTTGGTTAAAATTGTGGAGGAATTTCCCTCTTATTTTTATGCACGGTTCCCACATATGTAAGTCGGAGTTTCTTTAGTTCACCAACCAGCTCTAATGAGGTGAACCAGTTATCACCAGTGATATTTCGGTTGCTGTTCGCAATTGGTTCCAATACTCTAAGAACTGATCTTAGAGGTATAGTCAGCTTAGATGGATTTAGTTTATTTGTATTATCTGTATACACGAAAGCATTTACCAAATAAGGCATCTTGGCATCGCATAGACACATGATCCTCCCGTACTTAACAAGTTTGGCTTTCATGTACATTATAAATGGACATTTGCCCCTAAACCCAACCAACATTTCATCTATCCTTACCTATTTGGAACAGGTGTAGTTTGCAAAATTGTTGGATATAAAAGCATTAAACTGATAGTATATTGCTGCACGTCTGTCACAATTGGCCTTTCTTGTTCTCCCATAACATGATTATCAAATCTAATTGCAGTGAGCAAAAATAAAAAGCGCTCCTTTGACACTGTTGCACTGAAAATTGGCCTATCGGAGGAGACAGTGGAAAACAATGATTCCACACCAGAAAACATTCTCGCGACTAGATTTAAATAAACTAGAAAGGTATATAAAGCCCTAAAAAGCTTTGAGTTCGTCTTGTCCCAAATGACAAATGTGCAATTATCTCCATAATTCACACTTAGTTCAGTGATTTTTTATTTTTATACTCTAAAATGCTTGACAACATATCGGGTGTTATAAGAAGAGACCAGGCTTCTAGTGAACTGGATGATTTATCTTGTGAGACAGGCCCACGAAGACCAGGAAGTTAAGTAATATGATTGTGCGCGCAAACTCTTAATGGTGCAGGAGAGTTTTTATACCACTTATATCTGTTTCGTCCACACTAATAATTTGAAGAAGCTTCATGGTCTGTTTTAAAATCAACTTGGTTTCCCGGCAAGTCCGATAAGTGATTTTCGTTAATAATTTCAGATGCTGAATCATGTTCAAAGTATTTACTTTCATTGTTTGTGTCACTGTTATTTGGGTCACTATTAGTCTCAAAATTCTCAAGTGCATCTCTTACAGATTTTATATAATCAAAAACATTATCGGATGTCACCCGTACACCGTCAATTCTTAGTATATCATCGTTAATTTTGATGTAATTACCAAAATAACAATAATGCAACTACTATCGCACTTAAATGGGGTATACATAAAATGGCAGTGTGTTGAGTCAAAGTTGCACAGAAATATACTTGGAAATTTAGAGAGTGGGGACAAATTTGACTCCACGATATTAGTTGGGGGTTAAGTTGAGGGTTAAGTTGACGGTTAATACAAAATTAATTATAATAGTACTAAATAAATACTCTAAAAATCCTGACTCAGTCATTCTATTATCTCTACACCTAAGATTAAGACAGATAGTTTTTGGAAATTTCTACGTTAGTTACTCGCCGAGCGGTAGGTTCGGTAAACTGTACAAGGCATGTGGGGTTAATTACACCTTAAGGGTAAACATGCTCACCCAGGTAAATCTGTGACCAATAACCCTAATTCGATGCCCAGCTGTAAATCCAGTCACCATATAGCCTTAATGGTGACATTCCTCTATTTTTAAATTCAACATTTTAATATGCAGAGAAGTCGGCGTTAAATATACTATTGCTTGGAAATTCAATTTTCTTCGCCCCGCATGGAAAACTGAATTTTCTCTAGTTCAAATTTTATTTCAGTGCACGGTGTTAATATATTTGCACGTACAAAACACATATTTTCCAATAAATAACATATAGCCATTCGCTTTACAAGAGAAGTTTTACAAGTGGTAACAAGTTCTGTTCAATTTAAAACGTTGTGTTAGATGATATAAACATCATAGAGAACAAAACAGTGCAACACCCATCTTTGAATTTAATTGAAAATATACTCATTGTACAGTATGCCTTGAATACAAGAACTACTTAGTAGTTTTCCTTATGTTTCTGTATATGAAAGCAAACAATTTTGCAAAGTAAATAGTTTAAAAAAAATGCGTTTATCATGTGAGGAGATTGGTAATTCGGCTAAAATGGTACAATACTTATCATTAGTTTATTTGTAGTTATATTATTTGATTGGATAATTCATGAATACTTATTGTGACATCTTCTGTCTGTTTCTAAGAAAAGTATTATTGCAACCATAACTAGCAATGCAGCATCAATTTTTCTGACCATGTATTTTGGTTTCTACAATTTAATGAAGAACAAAGTTGTATTGAAGAGAGTTGTATTCAGAGTTGTTGTATAAAGTAAAATTGTATTCAGAGTTGCACTGAAATGAAAGTAAATTACATGAATTTATATTGATCCTAATCGTAACTCTACACTTACGATTAGAAGTCACTCAAGTGGTATCAATTATTTTATAGCCACTTGTAATAAATTATTTATGGAGAACTGCAATATAATATATGATGCTTGTTCGTTTTACAATAAAAATGGGCTGGTGTGATCACTTTCCCCTAACTTCATGAAAAAAAAGATTCTGTCAATCTGATTGTAGAAGAGAAGAAGAGAAGTTCTGTCTACTTGATTGTACTAATACTACATATAATAATTAGCTGTATTTTTAAATACAGTTAATCTAGTTAATCTAGACAGTCTTCTCCTGAGACACAGTTTGTGTAGTCGTACTACCTGTATTTAAAAATTCAGTTAATTATTATATACTAATTGTAGAATAATTAGAGCCGTTCGCGAGGCAATAATATGTCCAGTATATAAGAAAGGCGATAAAACAGAATGCTCAAATCATAGGGAAATCATCGGATTTCGAGTAATCTCGATGTAGCCTATAATGTTATTGCAAGAGCTATAAGAAGCAGACCTAAAATATATTTAAATGGACAAGTGGGGGAATACCAAAGAGGGTTTAAAAAAGGCATACCTACTACCGATCAGGTCTTCGTCCTGAAAACGATCCAAAACAATACGTATAAACAGAAATTTAACTTGAAGTCATTGTTCATCGACTTTAAACAAGTCTATGACTCAGTCATAAGGAGTGAGTTGTACCAAGCATTGAACGTGCTCCAAGTCCCTAACAGTCAAATAATTTGAGTATTTGAGAGTTAAAAAATTGAAATAAAGGAAATTGAAAAAGGGACGGCAAGGGGAAGCAAAGCTGTGGGAGCGTTAATCAACATGTTTAGATAAAAAAATATAGCAAAATTAAGGTAAACAGAACAGTTATTCAAACCACGGTACTATATGGCTGCGAATAACGTATAATAAACAAAAAAGAAGAAAAAACATTTATGTCTGGGAGCGACGAGTACTTAGGAAGATATTTGGTGGAGTGAAAGTACAAGAGACAATATGAAGTAAGGAGAACTAATCAGAAATTAAACTTCTATACGGAAAACCATATATAAGTCAAATAGTTAAGTCTTCAAGATTGCAGAAGTTGGCTCATGTGTTAAGAATGCCAGATAATAGGTGGGTAAAACAAGCATTGTCAGGAGGAGATGGATGAAGAAAAAGAAGGGGACAACCAAGAAAAAAGTGGTTGGAAGCATGTAAGGAAGATTTAAGTTCAGAAAGGGTAGGACGATGGTGGGATGCAGCCATAAATAGAATAAATTGGAGAAAAATAGTAAAGAAAGTCGAAGCCATGGGTCTATAAGGTCTGTCGAGCTCCTTTGTTATTATTAATCGTAGAAGAATATTTTTATATCAACATTACGGCATTTGTAGCTTATTTGAGTAGGTAATGTAATGGTCTGTATACTTATATCAAGCTTAAAACGAATAAATATCATTATATTTCAGTTCTGCGTAAGTAATCAGTTGGGACTGGGCATGATTCAGTTTCAGATTGAAGCACGCCGAGAAGTTTCAAAAACTGATTTGGTGTTTAGTGGTAAATTTTTTCGAATTTAGTTTTTCGGTAGAAGCGAAGATTTCGATAGAAGTATTGACATAGGATATAATGACATAGAAACAATAATAAAAAGTAGAAAATCAGATGAACAAAAATTGTTGTGTTTGAAAAAAATATGATTTAATCATTTTTAGATGACATTAGCACCAAAGACAAATACATTTTAAGTCTATTCGAAAGTACTAAAATTGAATTAGAAAAAGACAGGCAAATAAACTGGAATATATTACGAAAATGTATAACACTATATATATATATATATATATATATATATATATATATTTAATGGAATGTAGTTAAAATGAAAAAGTTTCATATATTAAACAACATGCTACTGTATGCAGGCAACACAAACATACATAATATACCTTAAAGTGAAGTCGATCTAGATATTTGGAGTTCTGATTTTTGCAGAATCGGTATCCCTTGAAAGACAATGCAGCTTAAAATTATCCATCTGGAATTTGTTATCTACAAATTAGATTTCACAAATAGGTGTGACATTTTTTACTACAGTTATAAGGTCTAATAATCAAGTTTGTATTTCGGAATTGATGTTAAATAAACAACTGGATATATTTTTCCATTATATCAGATGATATGTATAGTTAACTGATGAAAAACCAGTAAGACTATTATGGACAAGTATAGGAAATAATTCTAATCTAATAAATACAAGCTATATTATAATTGACGGTTTCAACTTTTACTAGAAATTGCATTATAAATTACTTTAAAATAAAACTACAGTTTTATACGATTTTTAATGAGTTATATTATTCTGAAATGTTTCGCCAACATAGAAAGTTTACTTTCAAAACACAGAAGTACTCAACATCTGAAGAAGCCACTGTGTTGGCGAAACATGTTAGAATGATATGATTTAGCGAAAATCGTGTTAAACTGTAGCTTTATTTTAAAGTAATCTATAATATCTTTCGAATTCATTGAAACATATACTCGGCTAACTGAGAAGTTCGCGGAACACCTATAGAGCAGTAAAAGAACTATATAATCTACTACATTTTGATGTTTTATCCTTCATATGAACATATGTGAAATATCAAGTGGATTTATGAATTAATTCGTACAAAACAGCAGCTTAAAGTAAACGTATCAGTGTTATTTTTTTAAACGAAAAATATTGAAAATTGTGCAGTGAATCTTTGTAAAAAAAGGTTCAAAAGCAACATAAATTTATAAGGGGGTCTGATCCTTTGTTACTAGGGGAGTCTGTTCCTTCAAAAATAATGGTTTGTATGTGGGCAGGTGAATTCCAACGTGGTCGTATAAGCCTGGATAAAGATCCTTGTTCTGGACGTCCAGTAAGTAGTAAGCTTAGGCCATAGACATCTCAACTGAACAGGTTTTTCATATTTTGAAAGTAAAGTTGCAATATGCAAGCTAGGTGCAAGATATTATAATTTTTTAGGGGATTTTCGGTCAAATTAATAAATTAAAATTTGTTTATTATTCTGTTTGCGTTTCGGTTTATTTATAAAACATCCTCAGAACAACTCTACAATACATATTGCTTTCACAAACAAAATAAATTTACACTCAACTATATTTTATTTAAAAATTAATTTTCTATTTTTTTTTTTAAATAACCTAACAATTGTGAATTTTTCACTTATAATGGTATTAGTTGCAAAACAAATTATTCATGAAAATTTATTATTTAATAATATCATTATATAGACAATTAAAATTATCGGTATCGTTTCTGAAATTAATAGTTAAATTTGTTTTTTTTTATATGAATCATTTCCTTTATATTTCTTTTTTATTGTTTTGTTTGTTGTTCAAAATTGTTTTTCAAAATTAAAAATTTTGTTCATTATCTAAGGCATGTTTTGTAAGGGCAATTACCTTTGGTTCTAAGTTTCTAATATTTTTTATGTTAATTTTTAATTTTTTTATGTTCAGGGCTTGGGAAAGCTAGGTGCAAAATAAGTGCCTTATTTGTTTAATTCTGATTAAAAACGACTTCGAGTAAAACTTTCTAACCAACATTTGGATCTTTTTCGAAAAAATAAAATATATTTTAATCATCGTTTTGTAACTATGGATGAGACTTGGGTTTACCACTATGATCCTGAACTGCACAACAAACCGCCGAGCGGACTGAGCCTGGTTGTTCAGCTCCGAAGCAGCCAAAGTGGTCAAAATCAACCAAAAAGATTATGGGTTCAATGTTTTTAGGATGCAAAAGGCATTTTCTTCATTGATTACCTTCAAACCGGTAAAGCAACAACAGGACAGTATTACTCAAACCTTGTGGATTAATTGGATGCTAAAATTCACGAGAGGAGACCTAGTTTAGTAAAGAAAAAATAATGTTTCATCAAGATAATAAATCGATTCACAAAGGTGTACTTGTAATGGGCAAATTGAAGGAGTTACACTACAAATTGTTGGAGCCTCCTCCATATTCACCATATCTGACCCCCTCTGATTTTCATTTGTTCCCAAAGCTTGAAAGCTTTAAGTTATTGAGCTTAAAAGAGAATATGCGAACAAATAAAGCCATTTTTTCAACTAAAAACTAAACTTGTTTGTTGTTTGTCTTTGTTTGTTTTGCTACGTATATATATTTTTGCTACTTAGAGATCAGCTAAGAACGGGTTTTGCAAAAGTCAACTCTGAAGGAGGGTTGCGGAATGCTAAATGTAAAAAATCCCGTTTTTACTATAGGTCCTACATACTTGAAACTTGGCAGGGATGTTCCTTATAATAAATAAACATCTACTAAAAATGTAATTCTCAAAAATCTCTTCACAAAGGGGTCAACTGGGGAGATATGGTGGTGTGGAAAGGCTTGAAACTTGACAAAACTATTCCTTATACTTTACAGACATTTACTAATGGTTTATACGAAAATCCGTCCCAAAGAGGGGTTCCGGGGGCGTAAAATGTACAAATGAACCCGTTTTTTTAAATGTCAGTTATACAGATTTGAAAATTGACAGAAATATTCCTTATACTCTACAAACATTCAATAAATACCGGTTATATAAAAATCCCCTCCCAAGAGGTGTGGCGGGCGTAAAATGTACAAATAAACTCGCTTTCTAACTGTAAGTTCTACAGACTTGAAACTTAACAGGAATTATCCTTATATGTCATGAAAATTGATCAAGAACTGTTAATGCAAAAATAAATTTCTAAATGGGGTAGAAAGAGAGATAAAAGAATGAATTCTCGTGCGATAATTTATATTAATATTAAGAAAATGAAGAAAACTCTGATAGTTATGTGTAATTTTTAATTTAATTAGCCGGTTAATTTTTAATCATTCCTCAAAATTTAATAAAAATTGGATACTTTAAATTTAGCTGCTAAAATAATGTTTTCATGTCAATAATTATTATGAGAAAGATGAAAACGTAATAAAAGTTGTATGCTTGATGTACAATTAGTTTAAAATCAGCTGTCAAAATAATTTTTTCAACGTCGTACTAATACGTAGCTTTAATAATACGATTATAAAATTATATTTGTCGGTTATCTCTATATTCCATTAAGGCACTGTTTATTGATATGTATACATATTTGGTTAAATTATTTTTTCCAATTATTTTTTTTTAATTAAAATTTTTGGTGAGTTTTTATTAGATTTTTATTAATACATAATACGCAAACTTTTTATTCTGAATATTTTTTTTACCACCGGTTACAGTAAATTCTTATCCGAGAATATCGTTTAGTGCCTTCTATACAGAAAATATATCTCTGCTGTTGGTTGTATTTTCATCAAAAACAACACTGTACCAGAGGGGAGAGTGAGTACGCTGCAAGTCTTTCGTTTTGAGTTGTTTTGGCGCATTACATTTGTATAGTCCTACCAAGTGATATTTCTATCCTAGAACAGTGCTTGCAAATGTCCGGAGAAAATATTTCAATTGGTGGATTATTTATTCCTTTCAAAATTGTGATAATTCATCTAGAGGTTGCAACCGACTTATGGGTGGAGTAACTGTTCGTTTGGCAAACAGATCTTACATGTTATATCACGAGGAACACGTGAAGATAAAATCATAGCCTGTCTTAAGTCATCAGGTTTATGGCCTCATGTTAAAGTTCCATCTTTGAGAATTAATATGCATGTTCATCTTCAATATGACTTAACAGCAGAAGAGTTTTAAAACTACTAATTGATATAGGTGATTACAAGATTCTAAAAGAAGTCCGTAAAGTAAATATTCCGAGTAGTCATTGTGACATCATGGGATATTTGAAAACCCTGACTAACAAAATATATCCAAATATCGACTAGGCTGCAGTAAATTGCACTTCATGGTAAAAAGAAAGAGTTATTCTCACTCCAACAAATGACCAAGCCAATAGCATTAACAAGTTTCCATTAAAAAAGCTGCCGACTGAACATGTGAACAAGTATAAATCTGTGGACATGGTGATGGAAGCGGAAGGTGCTGTCCACTATCCTGTGGCGGTTTTGCAGACGCTTAATCCGCCAGGAATACCACCTCATGTTCTTTACGTCAAGATTGACACACTAATAATGCTATTGCGCAATTTAAATCTTCCAAAACTATGCAATAGTACCAGACTTCAGGTGAAAATTCAGCAACAAACCGTAATAGAAGCCACGATTTTTACTGGACTACTACTTTGAATTCAAACGTCTGCAATTTCCTATTAGTTTGCTTTACCATGACTATCAATAAAGCAGAAGTATAGAGTTTGAAAGTGGCTGCTGTTGATTTAAAAAATGACTGCTTTTCTCATGGTCATTTTTATGTGGCATGCTCAACAGTCAGTTCTCCTGATAACCTGGTTATTCTTTAGCTAGATAAGAAAATTAAAAACGTCGTTTATAGAAAAGTCTTGAGTATTTGATTTTACAGTTTTAATCGTTTCAATAAATATTGTTAGCAATAAAGATGACCGAGGAAGCAAATAATCAAAAACTCAATCGATAGATACTTTTTAGATATTTCTTAAGATATTTATATTAATGACTAAAATGAATGACACGTAAATTATCTTCAATTGGTCATCCAAAAATACCTAATATAACCTAATAATTTGATTTTTTTTATCAATTTTATCTTTGTTAGAATTAAAATAAGCTTACATTGAACGAAAACATTTTGAGTTTTGCATTCATAGTCCATCATTAGTTTACTTTCGCCGAAGAATTGTTTGTCGCGACAATTCTTATACATTTTTAACATAGAAATCGGAGAAGAAAACTTGCGTTATACGGTTCGTATGGCAACCAATACCGTAAAGTTTTCTACTATATTTTCAAAGTTTCTTTGTTACTAATTAATCAGTTTTTTATTTAAAAACGTTTACCTATAAATGGTGAGTCCGAATGATTTATAAAAGATTAAATTGTTAATGTTAATATCTGAATTTGCAGGTTTTCATTATATTTTCAATATATTTTACAATTTTTTTCTTTGGCAAATATTTATTTCAAGTTATGTCCAGCAAAGCGGGCGGGTAACGGTTAGTAGTATATAAAATAATGTAAAATAATGTCATTGAAAGGCACATGTTATATAAGCACTTATAAGTTTTATAGTGGCTATTAGTTACGTGGTTTACCGTAACCAAAAGCCAGTACAATTAGGATTATCGTCCTATATGTCCAGAATTTAATGCATATAATAATTTTTAATGGAAGAAATAATGACACACATTTTCAACATATAAGTTGTACTGTAATTCATTCGAATAAGTTTAACATATTAAATACAAAGTTTGTATGCTATTCAGGCGTCAACTAATTTTAACTTAATCAAACTTTTGAAAGTTATAATTGTGCAAATGCCCAAAATCCTTTTGCAATTCAAATTTTCCTGTTTAAAATATAAACTGGGTTTAGGGCTTATTGCTCTAGATCCCAAAAATTAATTTAGACATGGGGCCAGAGGGAAACCGCATAAAACTATCGTAAGTTGGTGCAGTCTTAGGTTCAAAAGCAAAGCCTTTCTGCCTTTTTGTTCGCCTTAAACTATTTCTCAAAGGGAATTAATGAAATTTTGGAAATACTTGTACGAAGCTTTCGCTTACTGTTTGGGTTTAGCAATAACCACGAAGGGTACAAATCAAATTCACGCTACTAAATTAAAATTTATTTCGAAAAAAAAAGTATTTTTGTAGTCGGCAACGACCAAAGTTTATTAGAAATAAATAATTATTTTTATTAGTGTTTCATATACTAAATGTAAAAATATTATTATGAAAAAACCAGGCCAGAAGAAGCCATTTGAAACATTATCAAAAATGCATTTCATGATATTTTTATATTTGTATTTGGTGTCAACAAATAACAATTTATAAATTTTTTATTTATTGGGATTTTCGGTCAATTAATAAATTATTTTTTTTTTTATTGTTTTGTTAACGTTTCAGTTTAATTTCAGTTTTAACAAACCATCTTCAGAACAACTCTACAATATACCTTATTTTTTAAAACATACATTTTTTTTATATATACATTTATATATAAAAAACCTACCAATATCAATTTAAACAATTAATTTCCTAAACTTTTAATAAATTGATTAGGATGATAATATTTGATAACAATTGTAAGAAATATTTTTGTTTAATATATACTTTTCAGATATTGGTTTCATCTCAAATAAAAGATAGGTCCATCGTTTGTTCAGAAAGTCTTTTAGCATACAAATATAAGAAATATGTTTGTTTAATTTACATCTTCCGGTCTCTTGTTCATTCTCAGGCAAAACGAGAGTGTTATCACTTTTTTGGTAATGATGGGTTTTATTGTACTTGACCAGATGCCGACTATATTCCATTTTTCCGCTTAAGGACACTGGGTTGTGTTATTGTCTTTATATACAATAAGTTCGCTTATCCTATCTAAAAGCTTCGACAACATTTAAGAGTAACAACACGTAACCGCGCGATGTGCGAAAATGGCGGGGTATTTTTAGAGATGGCTTCATTTCAGTACTTGAATCCAACATTTCCATTTATACTAATAACAAGTGTGGTGTTTCGTGTCGTTCCCGAATAATTCCAAGTGTTTTTCACTGAACACTTTGTCTTCTATTGATTTTAGTAGTTTCGAGAAGTATTTAAAGGTTACTCCTGTTTATTTTTCTCACAAAATACTGATTATTGCCAAATATTCAAATACAATTGAATCAAATTTGTTACTGATCATTTTAAATAATATTAAAAAGAGTGTTTCTAATTTAATGATTTCATTAATATGAATATAATGATTTCTTTTTAAGTGACCATCCAAATACTTATTGAATAATGGCATCAGCATATTCACATAATTTGTAATTTAATTGAGATATGCATGGTATCGTCGCGCGTTTTTCCCTTCAATACCATGAAGGGGGTAAATGCTGTTTTGTTTTTCTAGTATCTGGAGCGGGTACATCGCGCGTTTTTCTTTTTGTACCCATTGCACAACTCAGTTCTAGTTACACCGTAAGGTGTGGTTGGATATCCATTATGTTTTGTTAGCTCTTTGGGTGGGTATCTAGTGCGTTTTCCCTTGAGATCCGTTCATACCCGAAGCTGATACTGTTGTATGTTTTTCCCCTCAGTGCCAGAAACAGTACCCAGTATGATAATTTTATTACTGATTGATAAAATTATTTTTGTTAAAATAATAATTGGTACTGAATTAAACTGATAATTTGCAAAGACTGTTTGTAATTTAATAAATACTGAGAGATCCATGGTATTGTCCCGCATTTTTTCCTTCAATACCATGCTGTTTTGCTTTTCTAGTATCTGGAGCGGGTACATCGCGCGTTTTTCCCTTTGTACCCATTGAACAACTCAGTACTGGAGGTTACACCGTAGGGTGTGGTTGGATATCCATTATGTTTTGTTTGGTTAGCTCTTTGGGAGGGTATCTCGTGCGTTTTTCCTTTGATACCCCGTTCAGACTCGAAGCTGGCACTGTTGTGCGTTTTCCCCTTAGTGTCAGGAACAGTACCCAGTTTGATATTTGATTATTGGTCAATAATATTATCATTGTTAAACTGATGTAGAACATCTCTATTTGAACTGATGTCGATTGCTGTCGTTGTTATTATAATTAGTGTTAAAACGAGGATCTCTCATTGAGTACGTAAACTGCCACATATTAAAGTATGACTTATATTAGTCTGGTAAATTTAATGTAACAGATAATAAGTAAAGACCAATTTGATCAATTCAGAGTGTTCAGGGTTACTTTTATTTCCAGATAGTTAAAGCTGTAATGTTTGGAAGCCTGCTCGTTAAATTCATGCTGCTCGTCAAATTCATATACCCATCTAGCAGCCCAGTTAGAGCAATTACCAGTATGTCAGTTATTATTGGGGAGATATTTATATCTATCTCTATGTGATATGTATATGATGTATATGATTGAAAAAAATATGTATATGATTGAAAAAAAAATCCTTTTATTTTTGTCGTATCGTTACACAATATCAAAACAAATTGGTATAGAAAACCAATATGGTCTGGAAGATATCTCAATTTTAAATATAAAAAAAGTGTTATTAATTATTTAATTGATAAAGCTATTATTTTAACTAATCTAAAGTATTACTGGTATAGATTGCTATACCAAAATACAGAAATACAATAAAAAAAAACACTAGATGATAGTAACTATCCAAAAAAATTCTACAAACAGGTGATTAAAAATCAAATACATAGAATATATAACAATAATGGCACAATAAATAAAACTAAAAATGAAAAGTACATACCTTTACTATACATATCAGAAATAATTAATAAAATAAAGGGTTCCTAAACTATATAATATAAATATAGCAGAAATACCCAACCATAACACTAAACAAATATTTACAAAATTAAAACCACCAACACATAAAATGGAACAAATAAATTTAATTTACAAAATCGATTTTTTAAATTGCCCAAGCTCATATATTGGCTAAACTAAACAATATTTAAAAAACAGAATAAATGAACGTAAAACACGCATTAGAAGCCTAGAAGCAAATGTACCTGCCCTTTCAAAACATGCTATAGATAATGAACACAGCTTTAATTTTAACGACAAAACAATTTTAGATTTTGAAAAATAATATAAAAAATATAATAAGGAAATGATTTAAATAAAAAAAAAAACAAATATAATTAATTTCAGAAATGATACAGATAATTTAAATTGTGAATATAATTACATTATTAAATAATAAATTTTTATTTTTTATTTTTGTATATAATACCATTACACGTAAAAAATCCAAAATTGGTAGGTTATAATAAGAAACAAAAAATATAAAGTTAAAAAATTTGTTAAATATATTAGTCAGATATATGTCAATTGAATGTTAAAAAAAATGTTACATTTTATTTAAAAAGTTTAGGAAATTAATTGTTTAATTAGATATTAGTAGGTTTTTGTATATAAATTTGTATTTTTTTATAAAAATAAGGTATATTGTAGAGTTGTTTTGAAGATAGTTTTTATTAAAGTGAAACATTAACAAAACAATAAAAAAATATAATACTAATTGACCAAAAATCTTAATAGATAAAAAATAATAATAATATTAAACGGTCTCAAAAATATATGTAATAAAATAATTTTAAGTATTTTAATGTTCAAAGTTAAATGGTAACTTGATAAAATGAAATGAACTTTATTATTTAGCATATGCTGCTAATAATAATAATACAAGGGTAAGATACAAAATGGGTATGGAGATATATATATATATATATATATATATATATATATATATATATATATATATATATATATATATATATATATATATATATATATATTTGTTTTTTTTTTTGGATTCCAATGTATTAAAAAAAAATGTTTTTTTTCAGTTTTATTAACCTTTCAGTTTATTTTATAAAACCATCCTTAGAACAATTACAATTCATCTATATCTTAGTAAGATCTGAATGATTGTGGCGTGTTCATATTTTTTTTTAATTGAGTTTTTCGCCACGATCTAAAACTTAAAAAATATCAAAATATCTGTTCTTATGTAAATAAAGAATCACTGTGTAAAAACAAACAACCAAACGGAGACAAATTAATTTATTACAAAAAGGAATCACTGCGAAATTTGTCTCCATTTGGTTTTTTGTTTTTACTCAGTGATTCTTTATTTACACAAGAACATATATTTTGATATTTTTTGAGTTTTAGATCGTGGCGAAAAACCCAAATTAAAAAAAAATCAGCTATATCTTGTTGAATAATTATTTTTTAAATTTTTTTACATAAAGTATGAAATTTTTTGTTTAAAAACAGAAAATATTTACACAATTGTTTAAACGATGTTTAAACAAATTTGTTTAAAAAAAATAATAAAAAATATATAATTTTATTAATACAACTGACGGAAAATCGCAAAAAAATATTATTAAACTTTAAGAAGAATACATATAATAAAATATATACAGGGTAATTCGGTCCTACTGGTATAGATATACAGGGGTAAATAAAAATTGTAATGTTTAAGCTTTTTTTAATATTATTTTTATAATAAATAGTTAGGGTACGTTTTGTAGTTTTCAAAAATACTACCATTTATTTCCAAACATTTGTCAGCTCTCTTATGAACAGTGTGTATAACTGCTGTTGCATTTACTATCCGGTCGAATATTGCATCTCTAGTGTTTACTTTAGTTACATATACCAAAATTTTAACCGATCCCCAAAGACAATAAACCAGAGCAATAAGGTCTGGTGATTTAGCTGGCCGATTATGCGGACCACCTCATCTAATACACCGGTTTGGGAAGTTGTTGTTTAAGAAATTTCTCACTTGGAAGCTGTAGCGTGCAGGGGCTCCATCATGTTGTAAGTACATGTTTTGTGATACATTAAGTGGAGTATTTTCTAACAGGTTTTGCAAATGATCCTGTAGAAAACTTCTGCTTCTAAACTTTTCCTGTGAGATGACCGTCGAATATGAATGGACTGATTATAAAAATTATGTTCAGTAGTAGGGTGATCATCTTACCATCAATGTTAATTATGAAGATTATCTATGCTATCACGCGTATGCAACGTATGCAAATGCGCTTCATCGGTGAACAGAACATACTTGTATAATGTCCGATTTGAATTTATCGAGTTACAAAACTGCATTTTTAACGCCAAATCGCATCCTGCATATGTTACATCGGTTGTAAATGAAATGGATATAAACAATTCACGTCAAGAACCCTCTAAGCAAACGATTGTGTCACTTGGTAAATATCTGCAATACAGTTTGTACATACGCTTGGATCATTTTCAACGATGTCAAGGATTCCCTCTTCTCGTTCAGGATCAAGTTCCAATTGTCAGATACAATTCTCGCACTTGAAAACATACCAGATTCTCTAGCGTGATAAAAACTTTATTAAATCATATCTTGATGACGCTAACATGGTTAGCGAAACGTGCGTAGAGAAGTTTCAAAGTGGTTTGGTATGTAGTGGTAAATCTATTCGTGTTTAGTGTTTGACATAGAAGGTTCCAATAGAAGAATTGATAAAACTTGTTCAAACCCTTCTATCAGGCAGTCTACGATTTGGAAAACGACGTTGATATTCGGAGACTCCACGATTTGAGTTAATAATTAACTGGTAATAATACTTAATTATACTTATTTACTTCGCTAATAATAAATTAATAATTAACTGGTACAAACAATGGTTACTTAGCAGTAAAAAAGTTAAGGTATATTTTCTCACTCTTTATTACATTTGCCATGCATAAATATATTTACCCCTGTATCTCTGTAACACTTCGTTACTTCAAATACTTCAAAACTCAAACTTACTCACTTCAAACTTACTACAAACTTATTTATACAACAATGTATCAAATACATATATATATATATATATATATATATATATATATATATATATATATATATATATATATATATATATATTAGGATCATTCTTTATGTGGATGGGCAAAGCATTGTAGATGCAAACTCCTTCCCTAAACGATGTCTTTTGGAGACCAGTAGTTCTTACAATTAGTATATTATAATTGTTCTTAGAACGGACATCGTAAGAACGCATGTTTATTCTTTGCTTCAAAAAAGGATGCAAATAACGTGCCAACAAATTATATTTTATTTTATATATCAGTCGCAGGTTAGCCCCTTCAATAGCTCGCCCAACAGAAAACCAGTACAATGACCGCACTATTACCTCTATGGGTCTATACTTAGATGAGTTCAATAATACACGCCGAGCCTAGTTCTGTTGTAGTTGGAGTTTACCAATACTCATTAAATGATATCAGCACAGACACACAGTAACTAAAATGGTTTATGCTTTTTTGTAATTACTTTCATCTCATCAAGTTTATCTGCTTGTCTGTACTATAGCTATACGACAGAGCGACATTTTAAAACGCAAATTCTATATACATGGGTAGACAATTTTTTTTTCGGTTTTTCAATTTGGTTCTTCGATTTTTAAAAGTTTAATCAAATTCATAGTTATATACTAATCATATTCTAGTTTTAGTACATACTTATCATAGTTGTATAAGGTTTCTTGTCATTGCTCGCTGTAATTTCGGCGAGATATCTGTTCAAAACCAATAGTATATTATATGCCAAAACTATACTAGAACTACGTATAACAAGATGCTTTTATCGTGAGGTTAATAATATCCAATCCACAATAAAAAACTCAACACACTGAAAAAAAAAATCAATTGTCTCAATAAATGAAGTTAATTTCCGGAGTCAAATCACTAGTTGAACATTCAAAATAGTTTAAAAATATTTTATATTCTGATTTGAGCTCCACTATATCAGCATCTCTTCCTAGGAGATATCGAAGGAAAACTAAGCAGATGGAGAAAATAATTTGAAGACCTGTTAAAGGTGGAATGATAAAAAAGGAAGAAGACGAAACGGAGGGGGGGTGGTGCAGAACGAGAATGTGTTAGATCGTGTAGGGAAGTCCATTCTGAAAAAGCAAAAAAAAAAGAATAATAAAGAACACGGAGGAAAAACATTATTTCTAAGGTTATTATTATTATTTTAATATGTTATATTATATTATATATAAGGTTATATATATATATATATATATATATATATATATATATATATATATATATATATATATATATATATATATATATATATATATATATATATATATATATATATATATATATATATATATATATATATATATATATATATATATATATATATATATATATATATATATATATATAGTTGAAAGCCTATGACTCAGTCATAGGGAGGAAGTTATACCGAGCATTGAATGTGTCCCGAAGAAGATCATTCAAATGACAAAGATGATACTAGAGAAAACCTAATACAGGGTGTTGGTGAAGGAGTGCCTTTCTACAGAAAAATTCGAAGTAAGAAAAGGATTGAAATAAGGCGATCCCCTGTCTATAGTACTTTTTAATGCTATGCTATAGGTAATACTCCGAGAAACCGGAATAAGAGCAGGAAGAAAAATTTAAAAATGCACGTCAAATATTAGCATACGCGGACGATATAGTACTTCTGTCAAGAACAACAACAGAGCAAGCAAGAATCTTTATTTACAATGTTTGAAAGCCTGCATATTAGAATAAGAATATGGCCTGCATATTAATGAAAATAAGACAAAATTTCTTTTGATGGAAGAGGACGTGGATGATGCAGAACAAGTTATTATTAAAACGGAATAAAATAAATATTATAAATTTAAAACAGTCAAATAATTTGAGTATTTGATAGTTACCATAACCAGCGAAGGCAATGAAATATAGGAATTGAAAAAGAGTGGCAAGGGAAGCAAAAGCTGTGGAAGCGTTGCTTAGATAAAAAAAATAACAATAAGAAGAGTTTTTCAACCTTCGGTTTTATATGGCTATGAATCTTGGGTAATGAACAAAAAAGAAGAAGAAGAATTGAATGTTTGGGAGCGAAGAGTACTGCGAAAGATATTTAGTGGAATGAAATTACAAAAGACAATATGGAGAAGAAAAATTAATGCAGAAATTAAACTTCTATACAGAAAACTATCTATAAATTGGTGTTAGGTATTCCAGATTGCGTTGGTTGGGTAATGTGTTGAAATGCCAGATAGTAAATAGATAGGACAAAACAAGCATTGTCGAGAGGAGATGAACGAAAAAGAAGAAAAGGTCAATCAAGAAAGAAGTGATTGGAGGCATGCAAGGAAGATTTAAGTCAGCAAGGGTAGGAGGATGACAGGATACAGCCATAAATAGAATAAAATGGAGAAAAATAGTAAAGAAAGTCGAAACCATGAGTCTTAAGGCTGGTCGAGCTGCTTTATTATTATTGGCTGAATGATTATGCCGTGTTCATATATATGTTTTTACTTTTTTTGGGTTTTTTCGCCACGATCTAGAATTCAAAAAAATATTAAAAATATCTAGTCCTATATAAATAAAGAATCATAAAATTTGAACACCAAATACGGCAAAATAAATAAGGTTATTCACTTCAAATACCTGGGCGACATACTTGAACCCACAGGAGGGGAAAAGATAGCACAGAAGACTCGATTACAGAAGATGAAGAGGGCCTACGGCAAGACGCGCAATATCTACAATAAGAAATGCAAAAATAAGACACTACAACACAGTCATCAAACCAGAAGTACTATACGCAAGCGAGACATTTATACTTCATACAAAAAGCGGCATAGAAAACATACTAAAAAAAGAGCGCAATATTATGAAGAAAATTCTGACCCAAAACTGACAGAGAAAGTCACAGAGAGAATATCCAACGTAGCGGCGGAAATAAGATAAAGAAGGTTGAAATTCTATGGACATATCAGTAGACTCCCACCGACAGGACTCACCAACAGAATTCTAACATTTATACAAGGACTCAAATCAACAGTACAATGGATCACAAAAGCTGATCTTCACAAGCCAAATCAGAGCTGATCTGGGAAAGGCACAAATGGGTCCGACAGAGATTGAGGATAGAAGAACGTACAGAAACAAAATACATATGTGGGACGTTGCATCAGAGAGCGAAGTTTTGAGGAGATCTAGAGCAAAGTGGATGGAGAAGAGAAAGAGAATCCACGGAGGAAGGATGAGAGAGGTGTGGAGGATCAGAAAGAACACTCAAAAATTAGTCGGAATGCTTTGCGTGATCCAACCGGGTCTATTCGCACCTAATAATAATAATAATAATGTATATATATATATATATATATATATATATATATATATATATATATATATATATATATATATATATATATATATATATATATATACACATATTCCTCCATTTATTCTTAGGACCACTTTGAAGCTTCGGCCTTGTTTTAGTTGGTATGAATGGAACGTAAATTTAATGATAACTGCTAACGCCATATATTGAAACAAAATGATAGTACTACGCTGTATGTACAAACATGTGTATACAAAATGATAGTACTACTAAGTGATAGTACATTTTGTCATCTCGTCACCAAAATAGGATGGAAGAAAGAGCCAATATGAAATTTTGTTTTCAAGTTCGATTATATTTTTACAGAAATATTTGAATTGATGAAAAAAGTTTATTCTGATGATTGCTTATCCGCTGCACGTGTATTAGAGTGATATAACTGATTCCAGAACAGATGTGATCCTTCAATAGGCGACTCAAAACCAGACCGACCACAAAACAAAAATCGCGATTAGTTGGTAGAAAAAGTGTGTGAAATAATCCGCTTACGCATTAGATTCTGAGGTAGATAATGGAAGAATTAAATACAACCAAATATATGATTCACGAAATTTTGACAAACGGTTTAAATAGACAGAAAGTCTGTTCTCGACTTGTTCCTCACGCCTTAAATGAAGAACAAGAAATTGCTCGCGTTGAACATTACAAGAATTTTATTGATATAGCCAGAGGGAACTGCACATTCTTGAAATCGATTGTAACAGAAGACGAGCTTTGGTGCTTCAAGTATGATCCTCAAGCAAAGCTTCAAAGTGCTACGAGAAAGTCCTCAGGCTCACCGAAATCGAACAAATTGCGTCTTCAGAAGTCACGAGAGAAGATAATATTGATTTGTTTTTACGTTTCCGAAGGTATTATATTTTGGCAATTTGTTCCACAGAGTCAAAATGTAACTGGCAAATCTTATTTGGGTGTTATAGAGCGTTTGTGGAATAGAATCGCTCAAGTGAGTACTAAATATCGAGAGCCGGAGAGCTGATTTTGTTGCGGGATAATGCACCACACAGGACCATCGCTGTTCGTGATTTTTGGCTTCAATATCCTCCGTATTCGTCTGATTTATCTCCGTGTGATTATTTCCTTTTCCCGAAACTCAAACTGGGCGTTTTATGACAGTGTTAAACAAGTCCACAAGTTACACAAGTCCATTTCGTAAAACGTCATAAAAACTCTATGTTAGCATTGGGTGAACATGTCTAGCAGTGTATTGATGCCGAAGGCATGTATTTTGAATACAAAAAATAATTTTGGCAAAATACGTAACTTTTTTTTTAAGTTTATGCAATAATACTAAATTCCAAAGATTTGCTTTGATTACCAGTAACGGGTTTCCTTTATCAAATTGACTAACCTCGTCTCATCATCAGTTTTTATGTCATTAGTTATAGTGTTATATATTTTGTTATAGTGATGTCATATTTTGTATATTTGTATTAAAAATGTTTTGCATACGTACGTATCAATTTAAATATCGTGCAATATACACCACAATTTCCTCGACCTAGTTGCAAAAGCAAAATTAGCTGGTCCTTTACAAATCAGTTAAATCACTTCACGAAAAACGCAATCTGTTCATGTATTATATCTGTCAATAAGTTCCCGGTTTGACATATATGTTAAATGGTCAGTGGTGGATTGTGCTAAGCTTCAAATCCATGTGTCAAAATTCCATAACAACCTGTCTACAAGTTTCTGACTTGTGACTTTTGTTATTTTTAAAAGAATGAAAAATAAAGAATTTTACGTGTTGATTAAGCATTTCTTTTTGACGAAGAAAAATACCGTTGAGACAAAACAATGGCTTAATAAACATTACCCGGACTCTGATCTGGAAAATCAACCATAAGTTATTGATATGCTGAATTCAAACATGACCGTACAAGCACCGATGACGCTCTGGACGTCCAAATGAGGGAGTTACACCATCAGAAAAACTCACAAAATTATTTCGCAAAACCGTAAATTAAAACTACAAGAGATAGCTAATATGAAGGTATTGAAAGGAAGTGTTCACACCATTTTGCATGAACTGTTAGGAATGCGTAAATTGCTGTCGAAATCGTTACTCATAGCGGACCAAAAACAACAATGTGTTAATCATTCTGAGCAATGTATGGAGCTGTTTAAACGAAATAAAAATAATGCTTTTATGCGGTATGCGACAAGGGATGAAACACAGATCCATAACTACACTCCGAAGTCAATTTGGCATTCAGCTGAGCCGACATCAGGCAGTGAAAACCATCCAAAGCGACCAAAAACACAACTGTCCGTAGACTAGTTTATAATCTCTGTATTTTGGGATGCGCATGGGATATTGATCATCGATTATCCCGATAAAGGTAAAATCTGCGAATATTACATATTGTTATTGGTGCGTTTGAAAAACGAGATGCGATCAAAAAATCTCCAAATAAATAAAAAAAAGTACTGTTACAAGACAATGCACCGTGTCACAAACCGTTCGGTACGAGGTCTAAATTGCATGAATTGCACTTTGAATTGATTCTTCATCCAGAGTGTTCTCCAAATCAGGCCCCAGCGATTATTACCTGTTCTCAGATGTCAAAAAAATGCTCGATAGGAAGAACTTTCGCTCCAATAAACAGGTAATTGCCGAAACTGAAGGATATTTTGAAGGTAAAGAGAAAGACAAAGTTTCATTAAAAAAAGTTGTAAAAATCTTAGAAAAGCGTTGGAATGATGGTGCCGCTCTTCAAGGAAAATAAATTAATTAATAAAGTCGAAATTTGCAAAAAAGTGTGTTTTATTTGTCAGACCGTGAACTTACTGACATATGTTTTATCTGCATTTCGGTTATCAACTACAAAAGATTTGTTCAAAGTGTATTTATTGAAATCAAATAACCAGTAATTTGATTTAAATTTAAATAAATAACTAGTTATTTCATTTAAATAAATACACTTTGAACTAATATTTTGTATATTTTTTACTATGGTGAGTTCAATCTAATAATCGGCATTACAAAAATAGTTCAGGAGCTGCATAATACCAAAGATATTTTCCCTCAATTTTTTTATTATTTTGTTTTTGCTTAAGAAGATTTTGATTTTTTTAATTTGACGAGAAACGCATTTTATTACTGTTTATAGCATATACTGTTTATAGTATTTACAAGCACTACACAACAACAAATTAAATAAATAATAAAATTAAAATAAACAATTTTTCAAGATCAACTCTAAAACATAAATATCAGAGTATCAAAACTGCAACGTAAGTTTTGTCACATAAGAATTTATATTGGCTGTGTTGCGCGATTGTCGGATCTCGTCTTTGTTAATAATCAGACACCTGTTTACAAATGATATTGGTGCCACCTATAATGATATACTGTATCCTCAATAGTGTAAAAGATATCAAAAATGTAAAATTTGAGCTCCAAAAAAAAAATCGTCAGAATTCGTTTTAGGACGCCCTGATTCGAAAAGTGAAGAATCACCAATCTAATAATCGGCTTTACAAAAATAGTTTAGGAGCTGCATAATAGCAAAAATATTTTTCCTCAATTTTTTTATTATTATGTTTTTGCTTAAAAAGATTTTCATTTTAGTTTGACGAGAAATGGATTTTATTACTCTTTATAGCATATATTATTTATAGTATTTACATACACTACACAATAATAAAATAAATAAATAATAAAAATAAAATAAGCAATTTTTCAAGACCACCTATACATAATCTTATACTGAAACCTCAATAGTGTAAAAGATATAAAAAATGTAAAATTTGAGCTCCAACAAAAAAGTCGCCAGAATTCGTTTTAGGACGCACTGATTCGAAAAATAATTATAGACCTGCGAAAAATGAGTTCCGATTTCGGATCTCTCCTTTAAAAAAGGATCTCGGCTTAAGCGTGGTATTACAAAAATGGATCTCGCCTCCTACGGAATATATATATATATATATATATATATATATATATATATATATATATATATATATATATATATATATATATATATATATATATATATATATATATATTAGTATTCACGTATGGGCCCTGGTGGACCACGCGAAATACAATTAGAGGCGTTTGTTGTTGTTAGCCTTCCTTTGAGCCCATACTAATTTTATTCTTTCGCTATGAGCTTTTTTCCTTTTGTCAGACCAAGTTGTTCGAGTCTTCCTACATTTTTCTCTCTGGCCAACCTTCCAAACGTTAACCTTGTGTCTGAAACAACCTCTATCCTGAATTTCATTTTGTGTAATATTTGCTGATCTTAGGTCCTCTTTAATTGCCGCAATCCATTTAATTATTTCTACTTTAGCTCTACTCCTATTTTCATAAAATTCGACTATTTGTCTAGTTAGCCTACTCGGATTCATCCGTTTGATGTGTCCGTAAAACTTAAGTCTTCTTTTTCTCATATCGCTATGTATATCTGTGTATTGTTTGATTTCTTGGTTTTCTTGAAGTGGGTATGTTGTGCTATTTATTTGTTTGGGGCCTAGGATTTTTCTTATGATTTTTCTTTCCTTCTTTTCAATGTCTTCGATGTCCCTCTTTCTATTCAAAATGAGCGTTTCTGCAGCATATAGACATTCTGGCTTAATAACCGTGTTGTAATGTCTCAGTTTTGTGTTTTAAGATAGGCATTTTTTGTTGTAAATATTTTGTGTAAGTCTCAATGCCGTTTCCATTTTTTGACATCTACCCTTATTGGCCGCTTTTTCTAACCCATTTTCCATGATTATTTCACCCAAATATTTGAATTGAGAGACTCGTCTGATGTTACCATATTTTGTTTTTAGAAATGGTGTTCTTAGTCTGTTGCAGGTCATGTATTGTGTCTTTTCAAAGGATATTTGGAGTCCTACCTTTTCTGCTGTTTCTTTTAGGATTTCAATCTGTTTTTGAGCCGTTAATACATCTTGAGCTAAAATTGCTAGATCATCAGCAAATGCCAGACAATCAATTTTGATGTTGGTTCTCCCCAGTTTAATGGACTGGTCAATATTCAGTGCCGACTTTTTTTCACGCCACTCCTGTATTACTTTTTCTAGAACACAGTTAAATAAGAGTGGCGAGAGGCCATCCCCTTGTCTCACACCAGTTTTAATTTCGAAGGGTTCTGAGATTTCACCCATGAATTTAACTTTTGACCTCGTGTTAGTTAACGTTGCTTTAATAATTGCCAGCGTTTTCAGATCTAGTCCTTGTTCTTTCAAGATTCGGAATAAAGATTCGCGGTCAATAGAATCATATGCTTTTTTGAAATCCACAAATGTACAGACGAGATTTTTATTCTACAGTTTTTGATGTCTTAGAATCAACTTTAGCTTCAGGATCTGTTCAAGGCAGGATCTGCCCGGTCGAAAACCTGCCTGATATTCACCAATATTCGGTTCTAACTGTCCCTGTGCTCTGTCTAGTAGACATTGAGATAGAATCTTGTAACAAACTGGGAGAAGAGATATTCCTCTATAGTTGTTTACATCCGTTCTATCTCCTCTCTTATGTAGTGAATCCGTTCGGTTCGCCAAACTTCTTGTAGAATTTTGGTTATTTCCTTGATTGTACCTGGACCAGCGGATTTCAAAAGTTCAACAGTGATTCCATCTTCACCAGAAGCTTTGTTATTTTTAAGCCGCTTGATTTGCCTAAGTATTTCCTCTTCATTCGGTGGTAATGAATCTGGGTTTGTTTGTTTAGGGTTTAGTGTTGGTAATTTGTTTAAGGGCTCAGGACAGTTTAGTATTTGTTCAAAATATTTCGCAAGTTCTTTGCAATTGTCTTGGTTATTTAGAGCTAGTTGTCCGTTTTCCTTTTGAACGCATAGGCTCTGCGGTTGATAGCCTGTTAATTTAGTTTTAAATGTTTTGTAAAAGTTTCGGGTGTTATTTTTTTGGAAATCTTTTTCTATTTCATTAAGTTGATTGTTTTCATATTTTCTTTTAGTTTGTCTAATTAGCTTCGATGTTTCCTTTCTTACTTCCAAAACGATGTTATAGTTTATTGCTGTTTTTTGACTGTTCCAATCTTTGAATGCTTTACTTCGGCTTAATACTGCTTGCTCGCAAACTTCATCCCACCACGGATGTTTTCTACGTTTTTGTAAAGGGACCAACTTTAAGGCTGTTTTAATAATTTTTTGTTTTAATTCTTGCCAGTTCTGTGCAGGTTGTTTATCAAGCTCTTCAGTTAGGGCTGTTTTATTTTCGTTGGGTCAAACTTTGGTATTAGCAGCCCCTTTTGAATAAGTTTTCGAGGTTTTAAGCTAAGTTTGATTCTAGTCAAGTAGTGATCCGTGTCTATATTTGCTCCTTTCCTGACTTGAACATTCAAAATCTCTTTATAATTGGGGTACGAAATGGCAACATGGTCAATTTGAAATTCACCCATATACGTGTTTGGGCACATCCAGGTCTTTTGTTTTGTTATTTTCTTGTTAAAATGGGTTGACATTATTTTTAGATTAAACTGCGAACATAGTTCAACCAATCTTCAACCATTATGGTTAGTCCATTTATGAGCGGGAAAACTGCCGACTGTTTTCCTGTACTTTTTTTCTTTCCCTAGTTGGGCGTTGAAATCACCCAATAGGATTTTTATATGGTTAGAGGGAATTTTAGAAATAGTCTTTTCCAGAATTTCCCAGGACTTATTTACTTTTTCAAGATTAGATTTATTTTCTTCTTTATCTGGGAGGTGTGCATTGATTAATGTATAGTTTTTGTTAGCACACTTGAGGGATAGTGTCATAAGTCGATTATTTACTGGCTGGACATTTGTTATAGAACCAAGAATGTTTCTTGAGACAGCGAAAGCAACACCGAGATGTGGTGTATTTTTGAGTATTCTTCTTTTAAAAAGTCTGTAGTCGTAGCCGAATTCCAAGGTGTTATCATCTATCAATCTGGTTTCGTGCAAAGCTAAAATTTGGATTTTTTGCTGATTTAATGTTCGCCCCAATTCATGTAGTTTTCCTGGACGCAGGAGAGAATTGATATTTACCGTTCCAAAGAAAGTTTTTATTTTCGGTTTCAGACGTTGGCCAGAGGTCTCCGACTCCCTCTGAAAGATTTTGCGTTTAAGCCCGGACGCCCCAGAATCCGAAAGTCCGGTTGTACCAGCAAAGCTGGCAGAGGATTGTCTACCTCCTGGGGTAATTTTGTAATTACTAGAACGCTTCATCTTGTACTTTGAATTAAAGGTTTGAACCATGACGGTTCAGAGGTTAAGACTGGAGGGGTTAGTTCCAGAATTTAAATATCAGCCGCACCACTGGTGAACAGACGCTGACCACTCAGCCGCTTGATACAAGTCAGACGCTAAGTGGATTTAGCTTTCTTTTTGCCTTGATTCGGGGCTGCTTATTTTGGGATATTCGCAGCTGTCCATTAATATCTAATGGAACTTTCACTATCTACCACCCGTGACCCGTCCAGTACCTTAGGCGAGGTATACTGGATATATATATATATATATATATATATATATATATATATATATATATATATATATATATATCTATATATATATATATATATATATATATATATATATATATATATATATATATATATATACCAATCTAATCACCAATCTAATAATCGGCTTTACAAAAATAGTTTAGGAGCTGCATAATAGCAAAAATATTTTTCCTCAATTTTTTTATTATTATGTTTTTGCTTAAAAAGTTTTTCATTTTAGTTTGACGAGAAATGGATTTTATTACTCTTTATAGCATATATTATTTATAGTATTTACATGCACTACACAATAATAAAATAAATAAATAATAAAAATAAAATAAGCAATTTTTCAAGACCACCTATACATAATCTTATACTGAAACCTCAATAGTGTAAAAGATATAAAAAATGTAAAATTTGAGCTCCAACAAAAAAGTCGTCAGAATTCGTTTTAGGACGCACTGATTCGAATGGTAATTATATACCCGCGAAAAATAATGAGATCTGATTCAAAATAATGAGATCTGATCTCGGCTTAAGCGCGGTATTACAATAATGGATCTAGCCTCCTACGGAACCTATATATATATATATATATATATATATATATATATATATATATATATATATATATATATATATATATATATATATATATATATATATATATATATATTCCTTTCCTTTCCGTAGTCAATAAAAGCCAGGTACAGACGTATGGTGTATTCGTTGTGCCTTCTGTGGCCTGCTGTACAACCTGGATGTGATCCACTTCTGAATTCTGCTT
Organism: Cosmopolites sordidus; assembly: GCA_031761425.1. Classification (NCBI taxonomy): domain Eukaryota; kingdom Metazoa; phylum Arthropoda; class Insecta; order Coleoptera; family Curculionidae; genus Cosmopolites; species Cosmopolites sordidus. The sequence continues at coordinate 46,404 of JARFXV010002322.1, read as the reverse complement.
GTTCTCTTGGTTGTGCGCCATTCGGTTTTCTTAATATTATTTCAGATATTATCTTAATATATATATATATATATATATATATATATATATATATATATATATATATATATATATAATGTAGGAATCTTGTTAATATTAGTACAATTATTATCCTAGCTTTAATTTTTTCGGTCATAACATATCCTTAATGCGTAGCTATAGTGATGATAGACAGTAGGCCGCAAATCCTGACAGTGAAAGATTTATGTCAGAGGCGATGCTCAAAAACAAAAGAGAGATGTATCGATGACGATTTTGACATCGGCGATGTTTTTGGCGAGAGTATAATGCCGAGTTTATTTTTGAGGAGAGCATAGTGCCGAGTTTAGACAAAAGTACCAGTGAAGTAAAGTATATATATATATATATATATATATATATATATATATATATATATATATATATATATATATATATATATATATATATATATATATATATATGATAGACTATTAGTCCGGGAGTACATCCGATCGTTTGTGTCCCGTTTGTTGGGAACGTGCAGACGTTTCGCCAAGGTCACACTTGACATTCTCAATGCTTGTCTGAAGACTGAAAACTGTGGAAACTGTCTCTTAATATTTATATATTAATTATTTATATATTAATAATTTAAATATTAAGAGACAGCTTCCACAGCTTTCAGTCTTCAGACAAGCATTGAGAATGCCAAGTGTGACCTTGACGAAACGTCTGCACCAACAAACGGGACACAAACGGTCGGATGTACTCCCGGACTAATAGTCTAGCGTATTCTTCCATCCGCGAAACACTACAAACTAACATATATATATATATATATATATATATATATATATATATATATATATATATATATATATATATATATATATATATATATATATATATATATATTATTTATATTTCCGTCTATTTTCTTTCTTTGGAATATAATACATACAATACATATATAACTTCTAGGGTTAATCTAAATCAGAAAGCCCCCTTTTTCTTACACATCATATCAAATTTACCGTCTGTATAGGTTCTCAGTCGAATGATGCGGAGGTTTCTCGAAACCAAGTTTTTTATTTGCATATGAATTACTTCTGACTACCTAAATTATTCAGGACTTGTCAGGCCAAATAATAAATTCGATTTCGTCTTACATATTTGACATGAAAGCAAATCGTATAATCAAAATTTGCAATAAAAGTGCGAATTCGTGAGAGAGTGAGAGAGTGGGTGTCTGCGTTACATACGGAATGATTCTAAAAAGTAATAGGAAGGGTTACTTTTGATAAATCAACCCCGACGATATATTATTGAGTTGATGCAAAAGTGTGTTCTCTTTTTTTGAGATAAGTAAAAGAAAAAGTTTATTTATAAAAAATTACATTTAATCAGTATAGCATATGCTGTTCTGTTCAATGACCTTTCTCTATCTCTGGGGGTAACTGTATAATCCAGCGTTCCTAGAGGTTCTGCTGGTTCTGGCTAAGATCTCACCAAGGTCATTTTTCAAGTCTTCCAAGGAAGTAAAGCTTTATCCTCTAAGCTAATTTGAAGGCAGGATGAAAGTTTGTGTAAGGTAAATTGTGAACGTTTGTGAAAGTTGGCCAGAGACTCGTGTGATCTACCATAGCCTCGATGGAAGGGTAATGTCCTCTCTGTTAAATAATTTAGGCCGCTTCTGGTCCATTGCTCGCCTTAATGTAGTTAGTTGAGACTAGTACTTCCCCGAATTGATGGTCCGATATTCAGGTAATAGCTCATAATAAACGATTCGCCCCAAACCCTACTAAATATATAGCATAACTTTCTTGGGATATGAATTGTTTATATTTTTATCTGGTTGAAAGGACATATTTGCCCGTATACCATGATCTCGAACACTTGGTATTATTTCACCTGTAACCATCACCTGTTATTGCCTGTAACCATCCGTTTTAAAAATTAATCAATATCATTGTGCTTCAGTCTAGCATTGCAAACCGAGAATTGCAAAATTTGACCATATCCAATAGCTATCTAATACCAACTCAATGTTTACTTTTGTGGGGATTCGGGATTCTAGTTATTTACATTACCAATATCTCACAATTTTTAATATTTATGTCATATTTTATTAAATACTCTGAGCACAAAAATGCCGGTATATCTGCTATATATCTAGTATAAGGCAATTTTGCTAGGCGTAAATTAAACTTTAGTACCAATTCATTTTTTAAGATTAAAATTACTTTTAGAATTCCATAGCTTTTACCTACTATTTGACATTTTTTTGACAACCCCCCTTAGGAGTTGATTTTTATGAATCCTCTTCCTTAGCGAACATCTACATGTACATGCATGAAGAACATTGCTGACAAATTTCAAGTACATAGGACTTAAATTTTAAAAACCAGTGCATAATTATCTTTTACGCTCCCGCAACCCCCCCTTGGGTGGTGGTATTTTTCGTAGATAAACATTTTTGGGTTTTGCACTTTTATGGTGTTAGTTGCGAACAAATAAAACCATCATTTATGTTATTATATATACTACTTAAATTACCAGTATCAATTATAAAATTAATTATAGTAGTTTAAAAAATAATCTAAAAGTAAAAAGTGTATAAAATATGTCAAAGTCAAAAATAAACCCTCGCCCGAACTTCATAGCGTTATACAAAGTATCGTATTTTCTATTCCACGACATTACTTCTATGCCAAATTTGATTAGAATTCTTCCATTCATTCGAGTGTGATTGAAGGACTAACATTCTTTCAGAGTTATAATATTAATTAAAAAGATATATTTGCCCATAACTAATTGAGCTGGTAGAAGATTTTTGAGAGGCATTTAAATCATATCTTTACATGATGCATAAACAGATATCACTCGAAATACGCCAGTTCTAAACATATTTTATACGAGGTATATTTTTAAATAAGGTCTGTTTTTTAGTAAAAAGAAAATACTATAAATATCATTTAAATATATATTTTTTCTATGTTCTACATAGAGTTTTATGGACTATTCTACATAATTTCCATTTCTGTTCAAACATTTGTCATACCGCTCAACACGTTTCTCAATTCCCATGTCAAAGATCTGTGCCGCCTGTGAAGAAGCCGGTATTAACTTCTTCATCGTCGTTGACCCTTTGACCACCAAGAAAGTCCTTTAATTACCGAAACAAGTGAGAATCACTGGATGCAAGGTTTGGACTGTGAGGTGGATGATTCAGTTCTTCCCATCCAAAAAATCTAATTAGATTTTGTGTTTGTGCAGAAACATACGGCATTACATTGTCATGGAGCAACATAACACCAGAAGACAGTTGGCCACGCCACTTGTTTTCAGAAGGTCAGAAGCTGGAGTTTTCAGAAGGTCAGAAGGTCAGAAGGTTCAGACACAATACGCATCAGAATTGATTGTTGTGCCTTTTGGTCTTTTTTTAGGTAGTTTAGGTTAGTTTAGTATAAAATCCACTATCAAAATCCCATTCTTGTCCCAAAAAACAATTGCCATGATCTTTTGTGCTAAAATAGTTGGTTTGGCTTTTCCTTGGGTTGGCGACGATGTATGTTGTCATTCCTTTGACTGTTGTTCGTAGTTAGGAGTCATGTGACATACCTAAGTATACATTTCCTGTAACGATGTAGTCTAACAATTAATCTCCTGCCTGATTATATCGAGTTAAAAACGCAGCCCATTCTCTTTGTTTTGTGATCGTCAGAAAAGCAGTATTGGGGTCCATCGAGAACACACTTTTCAATTATTCAGTTTCTCCGAAATAATGGTGAACAAAACTGACCTTGAAACATGTGGAAATTCACTTGATAACTTTGAAATCGTGAATTATCGGTTCTCTCAAATTTTGTTATCCACACCATGAACCAAATCTTCAGAAATTAGAGAAGGTCGACCAGGGCGTGGCTCATCATACACATTAACCCGTCGGTTCTCGAACATTCTCACCCACTTTCGAACTCTACTGTCACTCATAACACTATCACTGTAAACCTCACAAATCTGACGGTGACTTTCCGCTGCTGCCAATTTTCTGGCACTCAAGAATCGAATTACTGATCGTATTTCCCAGTCGATGGACGACTCAATTTTCATAAACATTATAAACTTCTAAAGCTCATAAGGCAGACAGAGACTGTGGCGACTGCACGTCATTCTCACTCTCATTCACAAACAGACCTTTTTAAAAAATACCCCTCGTACATTCATCTATATATTTTAGGTAGTTTCCTTTTTTTATCAAGGTTATACTAAGTTATAAGTTGTCTGTGAATGGCTCTCTATGTCTATACAAGAGTTTTTTTTTAACTTTTTGTAGAATAACTTCTTACCTAGCTTGTGTGAAACGGAGTTCTCCCTAATCATTAACGGCAGTAAAAACGTTTACCAGAAATACATTAATTATTTTTTTAAGCTTGGCCAATATTCTATTCAAATACCTTGAATTTATTTGTTACAGAGTTTACTATTAGATGGCACGTTTCTGGCATAAGAGACCTTGCCTTTCATTATAATTGTAAGCAATGGTAATCAAATTTCAACAAAATACTCAATACATAAACCTCATTGTCTAATACGGCAATAGATCTTTTTAAATTTATAATTAAGCTTAGACTTAAGCTTCTATAATTTACTTCTCAAAATATTTGCACAAAATACAGTTTTAAGGGAACCAAATATTCCTTTATATATTATTATTTATTTGGACATTCATTTAAGAGATACTTCCAGTATATTTTGGCCAAAAATAGATAATGGGCCTTGGGCTAGGCCGATTTGCAACATAAAATTCTAAATAAAGTAGACAATTGAAAGTAGACAAAAGTGCATCACAAACATAAATTAGTTTTCTTATAAAATAGGTAATAGTGGAGAAACAAGTACTATTTCATTATTAGGATATCACTTTCAGATCTGATTTTTTTAACATAGGCTAACTTTTTTATTTGAAGTTATAGACTAATACTTCCAAATGCAAAGTTCTAGGAGATAACTTGACAACGGAAAATTTATAAACAACGCTTTTCGGTGTTACCAGATTTTTTCAGTAGCTACTAAAACAATATTTTTTGAAATGGCAACATCGTATTTCTTTAATATAATTTGATAAATCTTAGCACTCGAAATAAAAAAAAAATGTTATGTAACAATCCTGCGGTCGACAGGAATTAAATGAAGCTAACATAGCAATAGTAGGCCTTGGAAATTAAACAAACATCGTGTTGTTTGAAAGGCGCCATCATTATTGTGCTGTAATTGTATTATTTGAGCTGTTGTATTTCAATGTGTGTAAAAATGACGTTTTAATTCAGTTGCTAAGATGGATCAGTTAAGTAATCAAAAAGAGAAAGTAGAATTAATATTTCTTCATATTGATGGCTTAAGTCTACGTGCTTAAGTTATCTCCTACATGGTAATTAATGGGTTAATAATTAATTACAATTAATAATAATATAATATATAATTAATAATACTTATAATATTACTTATTAATAATTATTACATTAAAAATAATTAATAAAGTTAGCGTATGTCAAACAAAAAAAGAGTCTGTCAGATTTGAAACAAATTACATTATATAGAATAATATAAAATAATAGGATTTTAAATGACGAACTTGTAGCTTTTTAATGTTTAAAATATCATAGATTTTGCGCTAGATATGTTTCGCCTTGTTAGGGTTTTCTATAGGATAGCTTGAACTAATACTAATGAACAAACACAGTGTCTCCAAGTATACAGGTAACATTTCTCTTTTATTTCTTGTTTTCTTTTTTAACCTTTTAGACTAATTATCCTAAATATCGACTCATTTTTAAAAACGAAGGAGTAGAGGTAAATGATACGCTCCTATCGAATGTTCGGTGCTAACTAATATATTCGTATGGTAACATGACTCGTTTGACATTTGTATAATTAAGAGTCAGGTAGCAGAGCGTGGTTTATACTGCGTAATCGCAGTGTGCAGCGGGTTTAAATAAATAGACACCTTTTACTATATGGCATGGCAAGAAATCAGGTGTAAGTCATATACGCATATTTGGAAGTAAAGTGATGATTCATATTCCAAACGAAAAACGTAGAAAATTTGACAAAGAATCCAGAGAGATAATACTTGTTGGATTTGATAAAAATATAAAAGTTTACCAATTCTATGATCCAAACACAATATACAATATTACTATTACCGACGTCATTAGAATAAAAAAAAAGAGGAGCAAAAAACTTCAACAATCATGATCACTGATAATCCTTCACAGAATATTGAACCAGGTGGGAGATGTCTATAGACGGCAATGAGATGTCTCAGATTCATCATCCAAGAGGATGATGAGTCTGAAAGTTTCATGGATGATTCTAATGATAATGATTTTATTGTATCAGATGATGCAGTAAATCAGTGTGAGCCCACTAGAAGGTCAGAAAGGGAAATGAAACCGAAAAATTTTGATGACTATGTTACATACATGTGTACTGGTGTTATAGATCTAGAAGATGTTCCCATAACGGTGTCGGAAGCGTTATCCAGACCAGATAACCTATGTTGGCAGCAAGCAATGGAAGAGGAAATGAGTTCATTAGAAGACAATCATGCATGGGATTTGGTAGGTAACAATATTTTGGTTTTGTATCCAGAGAGTGGAACAGTGGTTCAGTGCAAATGGGTTTTCAAAAAGAAGTGTGACAGTCAGAACAGGTTAGTGGCAAAAGGTTTTACACAAAAGGCAGGTATTGATTATGATGAGACTTTTGCGCCAGTGATTAGATTTAGTAGTTTAAGATTGGTTCTGGTTTTGTCATTGAAATTGAATATGCAAATACCTCACATTGATGTTAAGACTGCATTCTTAAATGGACATTTACAAGAAAAAGTTTACATGACACAACCTGAAGGTTTTGTTATTGAAAATAATAAAGTTTGTAAATTGAATAAGGCAATTTATGGCATAAAGCAGTTATCGAGGGTGTGCAATCATAAAGTTAATAATAGTTTGCTTGAACTAGGATTTAAAAGATCAAACTTTGAACCATGCGTATATACGAAGAAGGATGACAAGTCTTTGATGATTGTAGCTTTATATGTAGATGATTTTTTATTTTTTTCTGACAATGTAGAAAGTACTAAAATTGTTGAGGATAAATTAAGATCTGTGTTTAAAATCAAAGATTTAGTGTAGGTTGAACATTTCTTGGGAATTGGAATATGTAAAACAGATAATTGCTTATCACTGAAAAGAAAATATATAAATATTATATAAATCAAGTTCTTAAAAGATTAAATATGAGTGAATGTAAGTCTGTAAATACTTCTATGGAGAAGGTTGATTATGATTATTGTAATTCAAGTAAGAAAGAGGAAAATTCATTATATCAAAGGTTAATTGGTAGCTTAATGTATTTAGCTGTATACATTTCTTATTGCGTAAGTTTCTTGAGTTAATACAATAACTGTAGTAATACTTGGAAATATGCGTCGTTGTATGACGTTTACAAGGAATGATTTAGATTTGCAAGGCTGTATACATGAAGATTGGGGATCTGTTAAAAACGATCGTAAATCTTATATAGGTTATGCTTTTATAATTGCTGGTGGAAGCATATAATGGAAAAGCTGTAAGCAAAGTACTGTAGCTCTCTTTAGCACAGAGGCTGAATATATGGCTCTAAGCGAGGCTGCTAAAGAAACCACGTATTTGAGAAATTGGCTTTCTGAGTTAACAGCAAAGTTGGATTATATAACAATATTTGTCTGTTAATCCAATTTTTCATAAACGCTCAAAGCACATTGACATTAGACATCACTTTGTACGGGATGGTCATCAGCAAACCTTTTAAGCATAAAGTATTTGCCTACCAATGATATGATTGCTGATATTCTGACCAAAAGTTTACCTAGTTTAACAAATCACAACGTGAAGTCGTATCAAAATTAAGATTAAAACGTACTTGAAAATATTTGTTTAATTTTTGATAAGTGGGCGTGTTATAATTTATATAAAAAATTCATGAGATACATCTAGCAAACACTTACTTAATTATATAAATGTCAAACGAGTCATGTTACCATACGAATATGTTAGTGAGCATTGAACATTCGACAGAAGCGTATCATTTACCAAAACCGCGCTATTCGATTGCAATATGATCTTATGTATTACCGGGGTGTTTTGGAAATTTAGCTGGGCATTCGGGGTTATTATATGACTCTTTCTTAAGGATTTTTTTATTTCTAATATTTCTAGTAGGTCTAATTTTCTGCTTTTGTTTTCTAAGTGTAATAATTTAACATTGTTTATATCTATAAAATGATTGTTTTCAATACAATGTGTAGACATTCCGGTGCTTTTTATATTAATTAAGATATCTTTTTTGTGTTATAGAATTCTTGTAAATTCAATTTTATTTGTTTATCTGAAAAGAAAAGTAAAAACTTAGACCTACTAGAAATATTGGAAATAAAAAAATCTTTAAGAAATAGTCATATAATAACCACAAATGACGAGATAAATTAAACCCCGGTAATAGATCAGATCGTATTGTAATTGAATAGCCCGGTTTTTATCAGCCGATATTTAAGATAATTAGATTAGACGTTAAAAAAACAAGAAATAAAAAGACATTATTTTACCTGTATGCTTGGAAACAGTGAGTTTGACCATTAGTATTAGTTCAAGCTACTCTTGAGAAAGCCCTAACAAAGCGAAACATATGTAGAGCAAAATCTATATTAAACGTTTGAAACATTAAAAAGCTACAAGTGTATCATTTAAAATGTTATTATTTTCAAAATGTTTCACAGGGAACCAACTGCGGAATCCATAAACATTACACTGTATATGTTTGAAATAAAATTATTTTCAATTCAATATTGAATTTTATGAGCATAAGGACTACGAGACATTGGACAATAGGTTGCCTTTTTCCATTGCCAAATTATTTATTAATTGGTTTGAGAAACACATTTTTCTAGAGGGTGATTTTTCCCATGATACGGTTTAGATATTTCGATACATTCTTGTTGACATATTTATTGTTTTTTATTCCAACTCGGAATATATTAAACATTCTCTATTAAATATATATGCCGACAGACGGCAACCCGGTGTTCGGATTCTGAAGAACCTGGACTTTCACGATTTCAAAAAAAGTCGGGATTTTCTGGCAAATTTCCTCACAAAACACCTGTATATATATTGGCAGCTTCAACATCAACACGCAATCCAACTTCAGAACTTGACAGTCAAAAGATACTTGTGCTTACTCTACAAGAAATACGCATCGAGGATAAGGGCACGATGAACTACGGGAACTATTGCATATTCAAAAGCAGGACAGAAAAACCAGTAGACAGGTGCGCTCCGCTTCTGGACGTGGCCTTTGTGATACACAAAGGGATAGTTAACCCTATTAAGAAAATCACCCCCTTAAGTAATAGACTAATGACAATGCGCATACGGTGTGCCAATAAAAAATACACCATGATCAACGTAGATCCTCAAAAATGGGGACAACAAGAAAAACCCCAAGTCTAGAGAGAAATTCTCGGCAACACTAGAGAAGGTAATGGCAAATGTCAAAAGGATGACGTCAAAATTTTACTGGGCGACTTTAATGCACAAATCGGTGAGAAAAAATCCATAAAAAACCGCAAATTCCCCGGCCACAAATTTACCAACAAGAACGGCACAAGACTCATCGAACTATGCCAACAGAATAACCTGAAGATCATATCAAAATCCCTTAGAAAATATCTACGAAAATCGAAGACATGGAAATCGCCTATACAACAGATTGGAGAATTCCAGATAGACCACGTTACGATCTCATACACACAGCAAACAGAGATTTGAGAGAACGTTGACTCAGACCACCGCCTAACACGAATCAAAATCAAGTTTACCCCAAGGAGAATTCATCACAAGAAAACACATCTACCGAAATTCGACATAAAAAAAATCAAGGAATCCAACATAACAGAGGAATGGAAGTACATAAAGGAACAACTATAATTTATAGAGAATTTCCGCAATTACAACACGAGAGACTTTTATAGAATTTTCGCAAGAGAAATCCGTGGATACACACCACAAAATCTTTGTTTCAGAAAGCAACATGAGGGATTAGCGCTAACCAATCAGGAGAATTGTTAGGAGCTGGCACACTATTTCTCTAATATCCTCATTTGCCCCGAACGCTACACGAGATTCCCCAAGGAAAATTGTATCTATACCCACTCAGAATCACCAGCACCAACACAGGAAGAAATCCACAGGCACATCGCAAACTAAGGAATAACAGTACATCCGGTGAAGATGGTATCACCGCGGAACTATTGAAAAACCTTGGACCAAATTCACTGCAGGAACTTACGCAAATTATCACGAATTACCAGATGAATGGAAATGTGTTCTTATCCACCCGCTGCACAAGAAGGGAGACAGAACAGATGTGAAAAACTATAGAGGAATCTCCTTACTACAAGTCACTTACAACATACTCTCAGCATGCCTTCTCCAGAGAATACAAGAACAATTAGAACACAAAATTGACCAGTACCAGGCGGGCTTTCGCTCTGGTCGCTCATGCACTGAACAAATATTTAACGTAAAAACAATACTGAAATGCAAAGCTATCATTAAAGTCACAATCATCTGCACGTTCATGGACTTCAAAAAAACATATGAATGCACTGACCGAAAATCTCTGTTCAACATCCTAGAAGAACAAGGATTCGACCTCAAAACACTACGATTGATCAAGCAGACACTGACCGACACAACCTCTACAGTGAAATTTATGGGAGAAATTTCAGAACCCTTTCTGACTAAAACCGGAGTACGCCAAGAAGAATAAGGGTTATTCCCATTCCTCTTCAACCTGGAGCTGGACAAAGTCATAAGGGAATGGGAAAAAGAACTGAAGACACTGGAAACCAATACGACTCGGATGACCCAAAAATAGCATAACAATTCGTGCCTAGCATTCGCAGACGACATAGCCATACTCACAGGCAATGAAAAAGGGCAACCAAATAGATAGAAGTCCTCAAGGAATGTGCAGCGAAAGTCGGCCTATAAATCTCCTTTCAAAAAACCGAATTATTCCCCTCAAAATTAGCTGTCCAAAATTTGAACACCAAATATCGCAAAATAAATAGGGTCACTCACTTCAAATACCTGGGCGAGATCCTTAAACCTACAGGAGGAGCGAAGGGAGCACAGAAGACTCAATTACAGAAGATAAAGAGGGCATACGACAAGACACACAATATCTACAATAAGAAATGCAAATCCACACCCGAGTCAGAGCTGAACTGGGAAAGGCACAAATGGGCCCGACAGAGATTGAAGTTAGAAGAACTTACCGAAACAAAATACATATGTGGAACGTGGCATCAGAGAGCGAAGTTTCGAGGAGATCGGAGACAAGGAGAGAAAGAGAATCCACGGAGAAAGGATGAGAGAGGTGTGGAGGATCAGAAAGAACACTCAAAAATGAGCCAGAATGCTTTACGTGATCCAACCGGGTCTATACGCACCAAATAATAATAATCAAATATGCCATAAGGCTCTAGTTATGCAGTTGGTTTTACTCTTGCAATTATATTTTCGAAATTGAACAATAATAGCAAAGCATATGTTCTGTTATTACAACCTACCCAGTATTAGAGTATAATATGTGACAAAAATTAAACGTGTTTGGAGGTTAATAATAATAATTGGAAGAAAATAATTTCTTGAAAAATTATAATTATTACAAACAATTTTGTAGTATATTATAATAACCAAAATTAACTAGATTGAAACTAGAACAAGATGAAAACCTGTTAGCAAAATAAATGCAGAAATATTTGTGCTCATTGATATAATTTATTGTTATAAAAATGCAATAGAAAAAAATCGGCAATAAAATATTATACATTTTTTAAAAAAAGTAAAATTGTTCCTATTTGCAAAACAGATTAGAGGATTATTGCTAACACGTCGAATACACAGAATTAAACTAAAGCCCTTTGAATTGGTAAGCTTAATATATAAAGCCTTAAAACTGAATAAAACTAGAGCAGTTTTATTGAAATTGTTTTCCAATGAAATGTTGCTCGAAAAGGAGAAAAATCGCCTGGAAAACAGAATACCAAATGGGAGAATTCCTGCTCAGGATAAAATAAAAATTAGTTCGGAAGGCGGAAAAACGGCTGTTAAAGAAAACAAAACCATTTATCTCCAACCCTTATCAGACAAAAAAAGAATGGCAAAAGAGAGTTCAGAACACAATATTCCGTTAATCGCAAAAATTATAATGGAACAGTAAATTGTTTTGTATGGGTTTAATATATTTGATCTTAAATTCGCACTGAGCTGAATCTGTAGGATCTAAAGTGATTTTAATGACCATACCTTCGAAATAACCAAAAGTTGAAGTAATATAAAAAAGAAACATAGAAAAAAGGAGAGAAATGGCTGACTGGAAACAAATTCAAATTAAATGAAGGTATCATCGCTCGACTGTTTTACAGAGTTTCATAAGTCGTACTTTTTGGACGGCGTTAGAAGGTTAAAGAACCATTAGGCGAAGTATATCAAGCTAAAAGGACGTTGAAAAACGTTTATGTCAGAGATTCCGAACATTAGGTGCAAATAAAATGCTTACCATAAAATGGAAATATATGTATGACGACGTTTCGCCACAATCCCATTTGGCATTCTCAAGTGTTTTCCGTTTCGACTGTAGAGTTGAGAAACGTCATTACTCTTCACAGAATCAACGGATCGACACCCGGAATGATTTAGAAACATATATATATATATATATATATATATATATATATATATATATATATATATATATATATATATATATATATATATTTATATATTGTATATAATATAATACAGTTTCATTTTTTAAAACCTGACATGCTAACTTTTTAATTTGTAGTGGTAGACTAGTACTTGCAAATGCAAAGTTGTAGGAAATAACTTGACCAAGAAAAATTTGAAAACAATGCTTTTCGGTACTGCCAGATTTCTTTAGTAGGCATTAAAACATTATACTTATAGATAGAGCAGGTTGGATGGCAGGACATAACAGGTTGTAGAACTTGTAAAAATATGTAATTTTACCAAAAATTGTATAAAGTTGCAAAATAAAGAAGTTATTAACAGTTACTAAATTTGAAATCAGACATGAGTTTTGGATATTTTCCACCACTGCAGTGTAAACACATCAACTACATTTGTTTACTGCTGATATGACTAGTTTTTTGTATTCTTGTACGATATTACTTTTAGTGCCATGTACAATTTGGCCAGTGATAATAATTCATTAATAATGCGTGTTTAATTTTTGGGTATTATCTGCCATTAAAATGCCACACGTTTACGAAAACAATGAACTAGTGGATATAATATTAACTTACGGGGAAAGTGCCCGCTTTGAAAACGGGGGAGTGCCAACAGAATCCAGCCGCAGCATGTCGGTTGTACGCGAAAAAGTTTCCTTTAAGAAATCTCCGGCTCCGCGAATGTTTGTAAATTTAGTTACAAGAATTCGCGACACAGGATACTTAAAGGCACAACGAGGAGGTTACGCTGGAAGATCTCCTCCACGCGAAATGGTAGAGATTGAGGAAGAACTTTTAGAAATTGTCGAAGACGATCTAACAACGAGCACTAGGTCTACAGCAGGTCAAGTTGAAGTTGGTTATTAGAAAGTGTGGAAGAATATACGACAAAACCACTTTTATCCCTATCATTATTAACGGGTACAAGCGTTACAACCCGAAGATTATCCTGAAAGAATTGAATTTTTGTCAGTGGCTTTTACATCAATACAACAGAAACGAAAGTTTAACCAAATCTATTTTGGCTACCGAGGAGGTCACATTTTCAAGAAATGGAGTAAATAATTTCCCACATATTTTCAGTAAATGTTTGGACTGGCTTAGTAAATGGCGTGATTACTGGGCCTTTCTTTCTTCTAGGTTGACGCATGGACACGCCGAGCATAATTTTGTGCTCACGAAACAATTGATGACAATTTTGAAAAAATTTTGTAACATTTTAACACATTTTGGTTTTTGTTATACTGCAACTTTTATATAAATGATTTTTGTTAAATAGACTTCTCTTTGGGCGTTTTACAACGCAGTAGTCGAGAATATCAAAAAGTCAAGTCTGATTTCAATTTTTGTTACTGTTAATAACTTCTTTATCTTGCAACTTTTATATAAATGATTTTTGTTAAAGTTACTTATTTTTACGAGTTCTATAATCTGTTAAAATAAATGAGTCAACTTTGAAAACGCCCACTATTTAACACGCACTATTAAGGAATTATTACCATTGGTGAAATCGAATATCCCACTCAAAAGGAATATCGTACAAGATACAAAAAACTAGTTATACCCAATATCAGTAAACAAATATGGTATTTTTATGTGTTTACAACGAAGTGGTCGAGAATATCAAAAAGTCAGGTTTGTTTTCAAATTTTGTAACTGTTAATAAATTGTTTATTTTGCAACTTTTATATACATTATTTTTGGTAAAATAACTTATTTTTACGAATTCTACAATCTGTTAAAATAAATTATTCAACTTTGAAAATACCCTATATATATATATATATATATATATATATATATATATATATATATATATATATATATATATATATATATATATATGTGCATGTGTGTGTACTGTTTCACTGATGGAAAAACATATATTGGTTTTTTTCCGGGAGTATATCCGGTTGTCGAGTTGGGGAGATTGCAGACGTTTCGCCAAAATCTCATTTGGCATCTTCGGTGCTTACTGTCGCTTACTCAAGCTCCTGACAGGGACCAACTCGACAAACGGATCTTATAGGACGATCCAAATTTTTTCCGATCTTAAGTAGTATCAATATAAATACAAAATATACAAATTATTACACAGAAAAAGAAACACTAATGTTGAAGAACCTTAAGAAAATATGACGAAGTTAATAGATATAAATTTTTAATATAATTTTCTTACGATAGTATTCTATAGTAAATTGGATATTCCTAAAAAAAACATACCTACCTCTCAGAACACTAGGACTCTCAGATTTTAGATTACATTTGAAATACTTTCATTAATTTAAAATACTTGATATGTTTGCTTATTCGGTAGTAAACTTTTCTCAGCAATACAATTTTTCAACTTTTGTATACCTTACAAAAATTAGAATTTAACAGTTGTCTCTTTCGGCGATGATTTTCTCGTTTCATGTAAATTTATATCCAGCCAGTTCTGTATTCATGTTTAGAAAGAGAAAAAAGTCGAAGGGGGCCAAATCCGGAGGATAGGGTGTATGCGGTATCAGATCGTAGCGCAAATTAACCACTACTATTGTTGCAATAGCGGACGAATAAACTGGTGCATTGTCGTAGTGAACCAATTCATTTTTGTCTTCGAATTGTTCTTATACATGTCTAAACACCGCTGTGATGTGGTCATTCCATTCTGTGTGTGTTCCACAATGAGCACCTTTGCAATCACCTTTGCAAGCACATTAGCATCTACTGGAAATGTGGCTGGCATTTCACTCTGTCTCAGTACTTCGGACAATGTTTTCAGTTCTTGCGATGATATTGCCATCGATAGAGTGAACATAGTGTCCTCAGTTCCGAAAATGCCTTTCTAGCGAGTCTGTTTAATGAAAATTTCAAGTTTTGCGAATAGAAAATAGTCACAAAACCAAAAAAAAAATGGGCAAAGTTTAGAATCAATTTAGAGTCACACTTTGAAAAACAGCAGCGTTCTTGTGCGAGTACCGACTATCATTAATGGCGTACAATTTATTTACAATAATCTAAATAAATAAAATTAGTTGTGTTGTTACCTAATATTTAAGTTTTATTCTCTTCATATATTCACGATACTTGGAACGTATATTAATCACAGATTCATAATTCTTTTTTGTAATCGATTTTTTGGATAACAATATCGTTTTCACTTCACCCACATTCAGGCTCGAAATGAGTTAAATTAATCCTAACATTTTATACCCAATAGCTTGATGTATGTATAATTTTGGCACAAAATTAAATTAGGATTGTGCAAGTTTAACAATATTGCATAAAAAACATATAATTATCTCCGAAATGGATGCCCAATGCAGCACTGTTTTAATATAAAAAGTGTAAATCCGTTTTCTTATAAATCAGCTATATTCTACTCTATTGTTTTCAGTTGTTAATTCTAATATTCTGTTTGTAACCTGCATTTACTGCTCTCATTTATTTCTAAATCATTTATTAATTTTTACATTAACATATAGCTATGAAAAATTAAAATATTTTAATGTTTAATTTTGTTCTAATTATTTTAAAACTTTTAAATTAATTAGTAGCGTAGCAGTATTCTTAGAAATGGTGCAAATACAAATTGTGCTTTGAGCTATCCTTGTATAGAATTTAGGGATTAATTCTAACAAGAAAATTTAGACAATCTACCTCATTGTTCGGTAAACAACAATAGTATATTCTCCAAGCTTATCCGTATTTATTATCTTAAGTCGGGTTACGAGCATATCTTCTGTGTATTCCTTTCGGCCAAGCTATGTATAATACTATAGAAATTTTAGAGCAAATGTTCTAGTTGGACCATTTTGAGAAAAGCAGATTATAACACTAAATTTTTTGTGCATATTTAGGTTAATTACTAATTATAATAATGTTCTGAATATATATTTATCTATACAGACACATTACATTATTATTGAAAGATCTGACCATAGATATTTTGTGTCTCCCGTTTTTTTCATGACATTGAATGTATTTCTCTGAATATATCTACTTAATATGAAATAACAGTTCTTAAATACGTGAACTCACTAATATTTTCTAAAATTTTATCAACCGTAATATTTCTTTGATGGCTAAATTTGATGGCGTATTTTCATATTCCTTTAGTGGTATTATTTTTCAAAGCAATTTTTCTGCATTGATATTTAACATACTTTTTTTATCCTATGCCTATCTACCTTCTAGTTTGAACTAGACGGAGATAGGAGGATAGGAGAAGTTCGGTTGTGGAACCGTGGGGTCCAGATGGGTGGCCTCGCTCGTCATCTCGAAACGGCAGCAGGCAAAAGTTCGGACGAGAACAATTAAACTAGAGCAGGTCCACAGCACGGAACGCTGGATTTAACTCTCGGCTTGTAACGTGAAAATCGCTGATATTTCCAGCAAGTAAGCGTGGCGTGAAACTTTAACTAACTCAGAGAATAGTTCAACTCCGACGCCAAAGAAGGACCACCGCGCTAAGGTCGCTAGCACCATTAGACATTTCCACCACGGGCTCATTTAATCAACAGAAGAATCAGTTCCTTCAGGCTGAAATCAACAACAAAATAAACGATCGAGAAGAGCTCCAACCATCACTATCAGCGGTGACGACAGCTCTAGAAAATGATACAGGCGATAGCCTACGCAAACTTCACGTATAATTTCACCGAACTTAATCCCCCCTCCAGTTCGGAGCAGGAAATTTAAACCATGAATTGAAAAGATTTCCAAATCAATCAATTAATCTTGACAGGTCAAGACCACCAAAGACCATAGGTATGGTTAAACCGTACCAAGAGGTAGGCACCTAAAACAACAAAACCAGACATTGATCACCATTATGGCTGGTATAACTATGATTTAAAGTAAGGGCCGTAAGGTCAACTTGCAATACATGATAGCAGCAGCACTAGTAGTAGTAAATGAAAGAAGGCTTGTTTTACTGATTTCGCTCGAACTTTTTTCGCTCCTTTTATGGATTCATCTAGTTCTATTGAAAATAATGGAGGGTTCAAAACACATAATAGTTTCACTCCTATTTTTATTCTATATCACAGGTTTACAGTGGATTTGGTGATTGAACTCCATTGAATACGGAGAAAGCTTCTTTTTTGTGATTTCTTTTTGTGAGTTCCTTTCAGGCACTCACGTGTGATACTCCAGCAGTAATCAGCCACTATGTGTTCACCCCATCAACCCCGGTACCTTTCTTCGACATTTTATATATTTTTTAGGTCGTGATGAAATCGCACTCTTTGTTCCTCACTCTAAAAGCCAAGGTTGTCCGGAAATCTATCTAAATAATGGTGGAAGTATTGAACTTTAAATTTATATTACATCCACTCTTTCTGAAATTTTCCGTCATGTTTCGCACCAATTTGCGATAATTTTTTTGCGATAATAAATTTTATTTACGATAATAACATTGGTGAAAGAAAATAAGGTGAATGATTCTATACCATTCATTCAATACACGAAATTGTTATCTTTCAGCAAAAGCCTAATTTGCTGTTCATTGAAACTGCCAGCCTTAAGTTTCTTCTTGCTTAAACCAGGAAATTTCCTCGATATATAATTAAAACAGGAACCATTTTTATCCAGTGCTGTGATATACCGTGTCATTAGTCCAAATTTTATGTGCAGTCGAGGCAAAATTATTTTCTCTCTAGTAACTAACGCTGTATTTGTGATGTTTGGTTTCCCAACTGTCAAGTATTTTCTTCCAGGACGATTTGTTTTAATCCAATGTTCGCTTCTAGCTCTGTTATCCCACAAACAGAGAAAACACGGACATTTCGTGTAGGCGCTTTGTTGACCTAATAAAAATTTACCATTTTTAAATTAATCTTATGATCATGGTACTTGAGCTTTGCCAATATAAGAGATATAGTTCTATACTCCTCCTATAATTTAGTGGAATGAAAAATGAGAGCGCACCATACTTATTACCAGAAAGCACATTTTAAACTCCGCTTGAAACTGCCTATAAAAAGTCTTCATTCATTTGGCTGGTAGCTCAAGAAATCCATTTTTGATAAAAGGCCACCGATATCATTATAAAAACCATCATTTTCTCAGCAAAAAAACGGAAGCATTTTTTTATCGAGTACAATAACATGTAATATTAGTTCTTGAAGAAAGTAAATTCCTCTTTTGAGTTTGAATAGCAACAGCTTTAATCTTTCTTTTGAAAGGTCGAGGTCTCTGATAAGGTCACTTAAAATATCTTGAGTAAATAGTAGGTGTTTTGACAACATAGTTTCAAAATTATCAGTTCCTTCTCTAGTACAAGCTTGCCTATCTTCGGATGTACTACATCCTGTATCTGAAAGAACACACAGGCCTCGAAAAGTTGGAACAAGGACGTCTTCTGAATGAGAAGCGGGTCTTTTAGCAGATACCAGATCGGGATAGGTCTTTTTTTTCGTTTAATACCATGTACCTTGACTAAGTAAAAATAAGAGTCATCGTAGTGATTTTTTGGTTCCCCCCAAAGCATAAGCATACCAAACTTCAATTAACTTCTATTTCCATATATCTATTGCCTTAAACGTACACTACACATTTTGCAAACATTGTTTGGAATCCATGGTTTACCAACGTCTTTGATTTTCAAGTTAAAATAAGCGAAATACGCATTTTGCATAAATTCAGATTCATACTTTTTCGCCATATACTCGCCACAAACGTATCAAAAAGTGTTCAGTTCATTTAAACACGATCGTTTTGACGATGATATCTTGCAAGTTTTATATACTAACTTTTTTAATTGAACAAACAACAAAAATAAATGAGTTAAATTGTTAATGAGAAAAAAATGTTATCAATGGAGTGGATTAAAAACTGTTGATAATTTAATGTTACTAAGAGTGTTTACTTAATTTTACTGAGAGTTTTTAATGTTAATGAGAGCTAGACCCTATACTATAAAATTACGCTTAAGTCTCGGCGGCGCCATTTTCTTTTTAATTTTATAGACCTGTGTATTCTTCTGATTCTTTTTGATTCTTTATTCTTATTACATTTTCGTTATTGGTTATATCGTCCTTCTGTCTATTGATTTATTTTCCAATTATTTCCAAATATCTTCCCATCTTACCCGGTGAAAAGAATTCGGTTGGTCTATAAAACAGACATGTATTTATCTGTTTTTGTATATAGTTTTGCATAATTATGAATATTAGATCCTGTGTAGTTTTTCCTGTTGCACACTGCGATGAAACCACCAAATGAAACAATGAAACCTCTATTCCTTGTTATATTTGATCTGATTTTTTGATATTCGGGTCCATATATTTTCTGGTATATGTAATTCCTCAGATATTTTGTTATTTTTTCTTATATATTGGCAATATGATTCTTGTATTTTACGCTATTGGTGTTTTTGTACTCTTTATTAATTGATTTAGAACACCTCACACTTTGTTGAGTATACCCATTTATTTCATAATTTCAGGAGTTATGTTGTTATATCGTAAAAGATTGTCCAATAAGAGTATCAGAAATTTAAAATGGGGCACAATGATAACTACAAGCAATCCCATAATTTTTATTTTATCTTAAAGGACAAATAATGGTATTTTGTTCTGAGAAAAACATAGTTCAAATTGTCCTTTTCGGGTTCGTTTTGTGGAACGCATAGACTCTAGTTTTGATTACTCTTGCACACTCTTCTTTTGGAGTATTTCCAATGTTGGCTTGAATGTTTCATTTAAAGTTCGATGTTTGTTTCTGTAAACTTAAGGCATGTTTGTGGTGGCCAGTTTATGGAAAAATGTTGAAGTAATTCTCCTACATAAGTAATGTAGGAGAATTATCAGTAATGAGTAATGAAACCAGAAAATGAGGCTCTGAGTACCCCGATTGACCCGCATAACCAAGGAAGCAAGCATGATTCAGAAGAAGATTCAATACAATAGATGACATACCGGTTGTCCAACAGGTCATAGAAAGGCACAATGATTATCATATAATACCACAATGATTACCATATACCGTGCTACTCTGTTTGGCTTTTATTGACTACGAAAAAACTCCATTGATTCAATCTCAAAGTACAGTAATGTAAATCTACTGGGATCCATGTATGATGAAGCTACAATGATAGTTCACATGGGTGATCTTGGAAGTTAAAATCAGTGTATGCAGGGTGACGCCGTATGACCTCTTCATCCCTCAGCCTGCTTTGAAGAGGAATTAAAAAAAATGCCTTATAATGATTTATATTTTGTTCTAAACCGTTTCAAAATTATTAAGAAATAAGGACCATACCTAGGTTCTCCCGGCTAAAACTTCATTAGTTAATTCTCAACTGTATAATATTTTTTTTAAGTTAAATTGAAATTATAATCTGTTTAGCTCTTGGCTAAAAATTCTGAGTAGATCCATTTGGTTCAACATTTCTTTCTTTTAATACAATCTTTACAATTAGCAGCCATCAGATGATCTGATAACTCAAGCAAAACGCAATAATTTATACTACGCATGGGCCTGATTTAATCAGTCGAGAACGTGCGGCCACATGTCGCATTATTGACCGTCCATATTTCAATAAAGCGGTCACAAAATTATGCCCGGAATATTAACCGGAATATAACCTTTAATTGCTTAAAGTGTACCAAATGGCCTTCATTTTTAGACTTAGGAATTTCCGGATTTTAAAAATAAACCTTAGTGAGACAAATTATTTACAAAATGAAACAGTTGCAATATTTGAGAGAATATTTTATGTTATTGGGTTTTAATATCAATACTTTCGTTTTATCTTAAGAATTTAACTTGTATTTTATTAATGTTTAATAAAAGCCTTTTTGTCTATATTTCCACTTTACTATTACTGCTTGACGCTTTTCGCTATCACTGTAACTTCATTACAAATAACTATTTTCGACATTAAAATGGGTATAAACATAAAAAGTTTCTGCAATAAAATATATAGTTTTAAGAAGTCCACATTGATGCTATTTCGCATAAGTACAAATTTAATAAACGAGATTTATTCAGGTTTATTTGATCATTTAAAAGGGTTTTCGCACCTTTGATTTCTGAACACTCCAGATGGTTTAGTTTTTTTTTCTTTTGTTTTGTACATGTAGGGTAGTAGTACCAAATATTGACCAGATGGCTATTTATTGAGCTCTATGATTAATTGAGCTATATTTATTGACCAGATTGCTTAAAAACTTGAATATTAAAAAGTGGGTGAATTAATTTTATAAAAGATTTGGAGTTAGATGCGCATCAGCAACTGAGAAGGCTATTTAGCGACTGGACCTATAAAAACCCCAGTCATCATCCCCCTCGGGCTATCAACCCTTGGTTTTGTGCTTAACCGAAAGTATTTCGAGAAGCCTAGCGACTGGCGAGTGACCAACGTAGAAAACCTCTCAGAAGGTATCCGGCCTTACCCAACCTCGAACCAGCGTGACTGAGGGGTGATTTCTTGTCAGATTTTACACTCTTGCCTAGAAACATTCACAAGAATTTTAGAAAAACTTTATTGCCTAGTACGAAAAGTGAACCCGCTCCACATTAACTGCCGTATCGTAAGGTTGATGCCTTAGACATCATCGCTAAAGTCGATCGAATTTTAATTTAATTAAAATGTATAAATTTTTATAAAATTAAATTAAAAAAAATATATGTAATTTTTTTAGTAATAATAAATTTATAATAAATTTTATCAAAATAAAAATATAAAAAAAATAATTTTATAGAAAATATATAATAAACTGTGCGCAAAACTGTGCGCATTATCAACAATTATAAAAAAGTTTATCGTCAAGTGTACGAAAGTTGTGAGAACCGATCATTGGAACTTAACGTCGCCGCAGTGATAGGTGAGTAGTTTAATGATTATTTTATTTAGTTTTGATGACTACGTAATAAATTAGTAAGCATTAATATTAACAATGAAATATTTTTTGGTTATATTCGTGTTAATAATTAAAATAAAACCCGGTTGATAGATGCTGTCGCGAAATAGCCAATGTACCACTACAAATAAACCGGTCATAATTTTGAGCATCACATTTAAATCAAAGCACCTCTTACCTAACCTCCATCCCTCCAAACCTCCAAATATATATGATATAAATATATATGCTATAAGATATTTATACATATATATGATATAATATATAGGGTAGACCGGGTACAAAAGTAACGCGGGTCGAAAGTAACAAGTGCTCTGTAGAATTGTCCAATGGATGAAACGACACGCGCAACCGTTTAAGATCAGCCAGGGACATCCCACGTGCTTCGGATCAGTCGCGGCGCCCGCCCCACGCATGAAAATTGTGTTAGAGAACGCTGCGTGATTTTGCGCATCACAATTACGCATCAAAAAGCTTACGTAGTGTTAAGAGATGATATCAATGTGACTATAGACACCTGACATTCTGTGATTAGAGTGTGTGTGGATTCGAGGTACTAACGTATGCAACAACAAAAACGTGGTTGAGTACAAAAGTAACATAACACGCAGGTACAAAAGTAACATAACACGTAGGTACAAAAGTAACATAACACGCAGGTACAAAAGTAACATAACACGCAGGTACAAAAGTAACATGTTACTTTTGTCCCCATTGTATCTTTAGCATGTTTTAATGATTTTTTCTTTGTTGAAGCAGAATGCCGCGACAGCGAATTAGAAAAACAGAGAGAGGCACTAGTGACACAGCAGTCTATAAAAAAGCAATAGATGATCATTTCAGGGACAATGCGAGAATAAGAACACTGACAAAAAAATACAATGTTTTCCACGTGACATTATACAGATTCATAAAAAAACTTAAAGCAGGGAATACTGATGCAAAAGTAGGCTACCATTGTGTTACTAGTGTCTTTACTGCCGAAGAAGTAAAGGTGTTACAGGACTATATAATCAAGTGCTCTAAAGTTTACTTCGCATTGACTCCGATTGATGTACGAAGATTGGCATACGAATTAGCAGTTAACTATATAAAGAAAGTTCCAAAGAAGTAGAATGAAACTGAAATGGCGGGCAAGGAATGATTAACTGGATTTTTAAAACGACACATTATCCTATCTCTGAGAAGCCCACAGGCAACGAATCTATCTCGCTTCTCGAACTTTAATGAGTATAACGTTAATAATTCTTTTGATAATCTATTAGAAGTTATGGATAGGTATAAACTTGGGCCAAGAGATATATGGAATGTGGAGGAGACGGGGGTGACCACATGTATCTATTCATGCCCTTGATTTTTGCAAGAGGAATGAAACCGTGTTGCTGTGAACCCACCACTGCACACACAAACTTCAACCCCTGGATAGAGCTGTTTTTGGACCATTCAAGATAATGATAAACTCTGCTGCACAGATAACTGGATGTGAAATGATCCCGGTCAAAAAATGACAATACATTATATTCCTGGGTTTGTTAGAGAAGTATTTTATCTTGCCGTCCATTTAATAAGAATATCTTTACCGCGGTTGACTTTGCACCTTCTTCTGTAACAGATCATCCCTTGCACAAATAACAAAATACGAGCATCGGCCTTCGAAGTTCATCGCCTGATTAAAACGAACGATCTTTTGGAACCAGGAACGTGTAACCAAATAATGATCATTCGAAAAGATCTAACAGTCCCGAATCACTAACTTTCCGGGCTGTATCAAACATACAAATCAATGATGTTAATCAGCTATTAAACGCACCTCTTTCTGATCCGTCATGTAGCTCGCCACAACCATGACATAGAGGGTTACATGCAACTTTTATACAACGAATTCCTTTTTGATCCCATGATATAAGACCTTTCACGCAAGCTGGTTCAAGATACGAAGTAAAAAGATGTAAAAAACGTAAAACTGCGATACTCACAGACACTTCGGAAAACATGAAGAAGAATATAACCAAAAACATAAAATAAATGTAAAGTTAAGAAAGCAATATTCCAACCTGATACGGGAAAAGGCAAGAGAAAATCACCATCTATAAAAGGGAATAACAGGGAAAAGAAAACGAGCAACCCTTCTGGAAGCGAAATAAAGGAGAACCAGTTAACAACAAACAGCAGTAGTTCTGATGAAGAAGATTGCATTTGCCTCGTTTGTGTAGAGTTATTTAGCAATAACTTAGCAAACGAGAAGTGGATGCAATGTGTTGACTGTAAAAAATTGTGTCATGTGCACCAAAGATGATTTATACTACGTATGTCATAATTGCGAGTTGGAATAGGAACATTAATATAATTATTAAAGTTGGTTTTATTATTTTAATTAAACAATTATTTTATATAAGAAGTTATTATATTTTTTCTTATTGGTGATAAATAATATTTCATGTTCCATTGTTTTTTGTTCCTTATTAGTTTAATAAATAATTTTATTTAATCTAGTGTTTTTTTTTCATTGCATACATAAGATTCGGCAAGACCTTAACAGTGTTACTTTGGACCCGCACCATGTTATTTTCGTCCTGACCGTGGGGACGAAAGTAACGATCACCTGTTTTTTGCAGCTTTGTAAATATTAGAAACAAAGATGTATTAAATGAAATTGTAAAGTACATTTGAAGAGTATAGATGAAAGTTTCATAAGGCTAATTTCATTTTATCGAAAACATAATTAATAGCCAGAAATTAAAGTAAAAGTACAGTGTTACTTTTTTAACCGGTCTCCTATGATATAAAATGTAATAAATTTATATTAAATTTAAAAACAACTAGATAATTTTAGTTTTTATAAGATTATAAAGTTATTGATTTATATATCAATTATAGCATGTTTTTTATTTTTGTTAGAGATAATAAAAACATTATATAATACAGCAACGATACCCAAACGAGTTATTAAAAACTAAATTTAGTAACCATCAAAACCAAATGTAATATTGGCTTGAAATTCTCAGAGCATTACTAGAAAGAAAACTACTCTTAAACTAATTACTCTAAACTCAAAACTACTTAGAAATGCAATTATCGTTTCGATCACGCCACCATCATTCCGAAAAAATTATCTTACTTTTCATCCTTTCTAAGATCTTCTTAGACTCTAAGAATTTTCTGATATCAAAATTATAAAAAAATAAATTGTGGCATTTGTATGGCATTTTTAAATATTTTAGACTAGAATATACTTTGCTAACAGTCACATGAAATGTCAACTTTTCTCGTGTATTATAACAGAAGTAAATAATTGTATATTTTGCAATTTCGTTGCTAAACACAAATTAAAAGTCTTGAAAACTATTAGTTATTATTTATTACAAGAGGCTTATGGTTTTGTTTTTGTATTGTTTTTGTTAAATAATTGTTCATAAACTACCACCGTTATGTTATTAAACTCCGACCAGTTAAAATCTCTGAAGGAAATAGTTGTTTCCAATAATAATTTTAATAAAAATTTTTCGCATTTTTTTTGTTGACTGATAAGATTATACCATATAACAATGTTACTACAAAAATTATTGAAAATTTGCAATTTAGGAAAAATAACGAGATATATTAGCTTATTGGCAAGGTTTGTTATTATTTGTTGATTTAAAATTGTTGTTAAATGACCAATCAATCAAAACCATCTGGGACTATAATATGATACATAGTTGTCCTATGAATATTTAACCTATATTAACCCAATATATGACACGTAAGAATCTGTAACTTGAAATGACATGTGGGGTGTACCGTACCCCAATGTTTATTTTTAGGTACGGAGTTAAATTTCACATTTCCTCTGACATTTTTTATTTTTGTAAGTTATTTTATTGATGTTATTTTTACTAGAATTAAAAAGTATATGAATTGTAAATAACTATTAGAAAAAATCGACTTTTTCCGGAGAACAAAAAGACAAATTTTGTTATCATATTCCTTAAATATTCCTTAACAAATAAAAAAAATAAATGTGAAACTACGTGAAAATAATATATTATAACATATATAAACAAAAATGAAAAGCTTAAAAATTATTCATCCGTCAGATCTAAACAAGCTTTACAGACATATTTGGATTTGCGATCTTGTATTCGAGGATAATCTTGACTTCTACCTTGATGATTAAGCTCTGGCTTTTTTACTGGATGTTCGTCGGAATCGCCTCTTATTTTGCGCAAAGCACTTTGTATGTCCCTTGGTATCCTAAAATTTGAGGTTATCTCCTTCTGATAATTGCTTCCTTCCTAGTCCGGTTAAATACTCCTTTCTTTTTAAAATTATACCACCATTGTTGTCTCTATGTATAATTTGTGAATTAGTGCCAGCTGTATTCGTCAATGAAGAAAATAAAATCAAAAGCCACCGACGACTATTTCTAGCAACGCTGTAATTTGCAGATAATTCATCAACTGTATCAACTCCTCCCTTGGTAAAATTGTAGAACGATATTATTTCTGGTAATTTTGGTTTTCTGAATCACCTATAATGTCATCATAATGAAGTGATGACATCAATAGAACCACCTTCCTCTGTTTTTGGTACATAAGGCAAAATAGTATAGTCCTCTTGAAAGCCAAACAAACTTGACATTATTTCCCGATTGCGCACATTTAGGAAGGCACTAGGCACTTCCCCCTTGTTCTTTCGAATGGTTCCAACGGAGGAAAACTGATGATTTTTTCGAAGTTTGACAAGCAACTCGTAACTGGTATACCAATTGTCAAATGTAACATTTCGTTTTGTACCTGAAATCGGACTTACAAATCGTTCAACAATGTCACTTGGGCTATTGCTTAAATTATAAGGACCATTTGGTTGTTTTTCTGCATAAACCTCCATGATGACTAAGTAATGATTTCTTACATCCACTAAAGCTTGCACTTTATTACCGTATTTCGCAAGGTTTATATTGCATATATTGCCGAACTGGGTACCTGCCTCTAAAAGATTCGAGTTTTTCATCTATTGTCAAATATTCAACGGGGGTGTACAGGGCTTTACAATTTTCAGTAAATTTGTCAACCAAACCTCTTATTGCGGTCAGCTTATCCATTCACATCTCTGTTCACGATTTTCTTTTGTTGTCATAGCAAAAGCAAGTTCTTTCCAAAGTAATAATTTTTACTGTCTAGATCTTTAGTTGATTCAGTATCTTCAGATAGGTCCCTATCTTCAGTTGACGCATCTGCAATTTCATCAAACATATCATTTATACCCTGCTTTATATCTGAATAATAACTGTTCATGGGTGCATGGTCCGAATCAGACTCATCGTTAGATGGAATTTCGTCAATTTCATCATCCTGCACTACATTCCAAAGAGTCTGCAGGCGTCCCATTTCTTTCTCATAATCTCCCATTTTTCTAAAATTAAACAAAATCAACCATATATTTTAAAAACAAATGGAATACAAATTAACATACCAATACTTTCAAAATTAACTCCACTATATTTTTCGAAGTTGTACAATCCACAAACTTTTACTGACACGTGGGGTGTGGTACACCCCAAACGGATTAAAAACCTTACGATCGGTCAAATGTTGAATCGTTACTAACAGAATGCAGTCTAGTTGAAGGAGAGGGGGTATACTCAAAAGCTACTAAGCAGTGCAAAAATTTTAAAAATACAGGCAATTTATTTTGTTCACACCCTACGTGTCAAATGATGTGTTAATAGAGTAATTGCTGTTGTTAATTGCCGCTATGGTAGAAAATTTCTTTCAATTTTTTTTTTGTCAATTATTTCTGTACACAAATAATCCCCAAAAAAAATAGAGACTAGGTATCATTGTAAACGTGGAGGTAAACTTAATTTAAGTAAATTAACTTCCAAAAACCCTTAAGAATATAATCTTCCAACTAAATAATTTAGGGGCTTCATGCAATTATAGCCATACATTAACCTAAAAATCAAACATTTAATTCATTCATATTATTGGCTTGATCAATTTGTCCTTCCTAGTAGTTTCCACATTTCCATACCATTTCCATAATATGCTTACTAACATTTCATTAAAATACGTTGTATACAGGAAAATGCTTTTTCTAATTTTCATTAACTAACAATTTCTAAATCCACTTTCACGAAAGAAGGAACCTTACACAAGAGATATGTGTATTTTTAACCAAGGCACATGAAAGCACAAATCATTAAATTTCGATCATTTTTTAACTCTTAATATCCCAGAAAAGCTAGAAGGTTGTATCATAAATATAAATTGTGGAACGTCGAGTTAAAACAAAGTTATCGTGTAAATTTTGATAATATCTCCCCAGTAGAACATTTATTTTTCTCTGTCTTCAATAAAGCATAAACATGTCGAATTCATTTTGTTACAACTATTATTTGGCATTATTGATTGATTTGTCCGTTACTTTGTGATAGTTAATTTTTTAAAAAGGAATAAAACAATTTTTTACTTTGTTATCTATTACTTTTATTTTTAAACAAAATTTGTATGACTACAGTTTCGTAAAACGATTTTACATTCTCGAACACTACTTTAAAACTTTTTTTTAGTAGGTTAGTAGAGTATATATATATATATATATATATATATATATATATATATATATATATATATATATATATATATATATATATACATATATATAAATATATATATATTGATTTTTCTTTCCGGGAGTATATCCGGTTGTCAAGTTGGTTCCAGTCGGGAGCTTGCAGACATTGCGCCAAAATCTTATTTGGTATCTTCAGTGCTTACGTCCCGAGGTTCGTAACTTTCTGAGAGATCGGTTTGTCGTGTGATACTTATTTCTTCTGGCCTCGGCCTTAGTCGGTAGCGATTGGCTGGCACTGGCGCTAGCTCGGCCCCCATAGGCGCTTGTGACGTCTTTGTTTCCAGTCGGGCTCTGGATGTAGTGCTGTCTGGGTCTGCTGATCTAAGAACGCTTTTCCACGTTGGCGGCAAATGTAGAACATCATCCCTCTTGTTTAGACTTCCTTGCTTTTCGTTCTCAATAGCTTCTCTAATCAGGCGTGTCCGAAAATGGTTTATGTTGGCTATCTCGTTGCATTCATTAAAGTTAATTTTGTGGCCTGTTTCTAGTTGGAATAATGAGATGTTGTTTTCTTATTCCGTGTGCTTGTTTTGTGTTCCTCGATTCTGGCAGATATTATTCGGTTTGTTTGTCCGATATAGGTTTTGTTACAGCCTGAGCATGGGATGCGATAAACTCCTTGATTTTTAGTCTGACCTTATCTTTCGGGTTTCTCAAGGATGCGCCTATTGTTCGGTAAGGTTTGTATGCTGTCCTTATTTTGTGTTTTCTTCAAAGTCTTCCGATGCGGTCCTTTGTTCCTTTGCTGTATGGCAGTATTACGTTAAATGTCTTTTCGGCTTGTTCAGTCGTTTTTTTGTGTTTGGTGTTGTTGTATTGCACGGTTGATTATCTTTTTTGAGTAGCTGTTTTGTTTTAGAGTGTTCGTTATGTTGTTCCTTTATCGGCTAGAGAATTGTTACCTCTGAATTCCTGCGTAATTCAAGCAAGGCAAGATGGAAGATTAAATCTCGGAGGTTTGGAATGGCGAAACCATTTTGGCTATGTCACCATAGCCATGTTAAGATGTGAATACTAACAAAAATATATGCGAATGTAGTCAGTCTATGCGTATACGCCACCCAGTGCTGTTGTTGTGTCAGTATTTTTTTTGTTTTTTATTTAAATAACCTTTTTGCACAAATAGTGTGTTTTTTTTCGATCTTGACATAGTTTGTGATAAGTAAATCATAATTATTATATTTTCTATAGTATTTTTATTGAAAACTTTGATTTTTATTATTTTTAACATTTA
Organism: Cosmopolites sordidus; assembly: GCA_031761425.1. Classification (NCBI taxonomy): domain Eukaryota; kingdom Metazoa; phylum Arthropoda; class Insecta; order Coleoptera; family Curculionidae; genus Cosmopolites; species Cosmopolites sordidus. The sequence goes on along the minus strand of JARFXV010002322.1, from coordinate 15,839 downwards.
TTTATCGGTTTCTTTCATTTTCTTTTTAGCTCAAAATGAACCCGCGTTCTCGTACTCGCTGTGCATCTGAAGTAGAGGCGTGACATGAAGCAGCTGATATTTTCGACAACAAAAGGAGTGAAAGCAAAGCCGAATCGGTTTTTGAAGAGTATCGTACCAATAAACTTTACTTAACTAAATAAATATATTTTTTAAAATAAAGCTAAATTTTGTAATAAGTATCTGAAAGTATATTAAGTCCCATTTTAAATGTCGTAGGAAGAAAGTTTTTATTTATTAATTTCGCCTATAGTTTGAATAGAACATGATAGTTTGACATGATATGATAGTTTAAATAGAACACCTCATTTTAACATTTTTTAAAATTGTTTGCTGAGTTTTTTGATGGTTTTAGAAATACTATTATTTTTTGGAACATTCTGCAGATATAGTTTTTTTCTATATTGACTGAAGTTTAAATTAAAAAAAATATATATTAAATTGGATAATTTAATCAAAATATATTAATAATCAAAAACATACGCCATATCCATGTGATCCTGAATCGGGAACCGCCGAAGTGCTTCTCTTCAGGGTTCAATCGATGTTGAAAATTGTGTTCCGCCGTAGTTTGAGAGTCGGACCATCGATGTTCATTATGACGATTATTTGTGTTATCACGAGTGAACTGCGCTTCATCGGTGAACCGAACAAACTTGTTAATCTCCGATTTGAATTTATTTATTTACAAATCTGCATCCTTAACGCAGAATCACCATCCTGCAAATGTTGCACCGTTGTAAATGAAATGGATATAAACTATTCATATGAAGGGTCGTCGAAGCAGACGATTGTGTCACTTGGCAAATATCTACAATCCATCTTGTACTTACACTTGGGTCATATTCAACGATTTCAAGGATTGCCTCTACTTGTACAGGATCAAATTTCAATTCCCAGATACAATTCTCGCTCTTGGAAACATACCAGATTCTTCAGCAGTGATACAAGTTTGTTCAAAAATCCTTCTATTCGTCTCCGATTCGGGAAACGACGTTGATATTTGGAGACTGCGCGATTTGAGCTCCGTTACAAAATCCAGAAATAAATAATACATCAGCTTATTCAACATAAGAGAATAACGAAGGCATAATGAAATCAATGAAATAACTTTAAAACAATTTGCTAATGACGAATTAGTAATTTAACTAGTACACACAATGGTTGCTTAGCAGTAAAAAAAGTAAAGGTATATTTTGTCACTTTTTATTACATATGCCATCCATAAATATGTTAACATCTGTATCTCTGTAACAGTTCGGAATAGGTCCTTAGGACAGAATAGGGCATGCTTATAGAAACTTTTATATTTATTTTCGGTCCCTGAATATGTACCCGAATTATTTATATTTTCTCCTGAATCACCCTGTATATATATTTACACATAGAGATATTCAAGATGGTTATGTAAATTGCTGGAATAAAAGCTACGATCACTAACACGATTGTCCAATGATATTAAAAGTATATGAAATAACTGGCTACAAACAGCTCAGGAAAGAGGGTGATAGACTTTCCTAGGGGAGGCCTATGTCCCGAACTGGACGCAAAGAACTAGATGATCAGTGCAAGCGATTTGAGATCGATTTATTTAGAATAGGTTTATTTGGCATCATAACTTTTATGATGTGACAGAAAGAATTGCTATCCAAATTACCTTTATAATAGTTTCAATGAATAATTAACACGTGTTTCACATGTATCTATCTATAAATCACCGTTCCGGCGGTAAATTAAGATTATCATCATTATTTACGTTTATTTAACGTTAGAAATATATTTCTAATCAAATGATGAACTTGATTGGATAAAAATAATAGTCTTTATGAGTACTCATTTCATTTGATTGTATTGTGTTATTCAAAATATTTACCCTTTCCCTTTAATGTTGTCAACAATATAACCTTCCAAAATATATTAATATTATTATTAAAGAAAAACATAGTTACTAATTAGTTAGTACTAACTGTATTATGAAATACAGGTAGTACGAATAGACGAACTATGTCTCGTTCGTTTACTAGGAGGAAAAATTCATCCACATCTTAAGACCGGTTTCGAGTTAAACTCGAATGTTTTTCTCTTGAAGTAATCGAACCGCACCCAGTCATTTTTAATTCAAAACATCCGACAATTTAGGTGAACGTTATAAGGTATCTCTTCGAAATATGCTAGTTGCACGCCGATCTCTAGGTGGCGTTACTGTATAACGTTCTTCTAAATTACTAAACTCGAAGACATTTACCATTAAACACCTAATCGTTTTTTGAAACTTCTCGACGTACGTTTCGCTAAGCATGTTAGCATCATCAGGAGATGGTTTAATCTAATTATAAAACTAAACTATGTTCTATTTATATGATAACACTACCTAAAGAAGCGTGTAAAAATCATGAACCGGGAAGTCTTACATTAAAAGTTCAAGATTTCGGTTTACGATTTTCGGTTCATGATTTATACACGCTTCATTAGGTAGGGTTATCATATAAATAGAATATACTTTAAATTTAGAATTAGGTTAAATCATCTCTTGATGATGCTAACATGGTTAGCGAAAAGTGTATCGAGAATTTTCAAAAAGTGATTTGCTGTTTAGTTGTAAATCCCTTCGAGTTTAGTGTTTCACACCGAAGGTTTCAACGGAAGAATTGTACATCTAAATTGTCAAATGTTCAGAATTAAAGAAAACTGGGTCCAGATCGATTACTTCGAGTTAAAAATATACCAGCTTAACTGAAGTGTTCTTAAAGAACGAAACCAGTCTTAAGATGTAAATGAATGTTTTCTCCTAATAATCGAACGAGACATAGTTCTAGTCATATTACTTGTAATTAGTAATACAGTAAAAGTTTGTGTTTAACTCTCAAGAGAAGCACTTCTGTGTTTCCCGATTCAGGAGTGTTTCCCGACATGTCTTTGATTATTAATATCTTTTGATTAAACTATTCAATTTAATACATTTTTTTTTAATTTAAAAGTTAATCGGTATAGAAAAAGTCTATATCTACAAAATGTTCCAAAAAGTAATAGTATTCCTAATACCATCGAAAAATCAACAAAAATAAAACAAAAATGATAAAATGAGGTGTTCTATTCAAACTATTATATGTATCTTCTTTCAACGGTATTTAAAAGTGGACTTAATGTATTAGCTTTATTTTAAAATATATATTTATTTAGTTAGGTAAATGGTTAGGTTAGGATTCACTGTTATGACGCTCTTCAAAAATCGATTTGGTCTCGCTTTCACTCTCTTTGTCGTCAAAAATATCAGGTGCCTCATTTAATGCTTCTACTTCAGACGTACAGCGAGTATGTGAACACGTTTTCATTTTGAGCTAATGGAAGAAACGGATAAATAAATGTTAAAAATATTAAAAATCAAAGTTTTCAATAAAAATACTATAAGAAATTTAATATTTATGATTTACTTACCACAAACTGTGTCAGATCGAGAACAACACACAATTTGTGCAAAAAGGTTATATGGCGTATACCCATAGACTGACTACGGTCGCTTATATTTTTGTTAGTATTCACATCTTAAGATGGCTAAGGTAGGGGATCTGTAGTAAGGATAGTAAAAAAATTTCTCCCCCTCAAAGTCATCCTCTCAACAAGACCATTTATAAGGGAAAAACACTTTTTATTCACCCCTGGGTATTCCTTATCCAGTGCTTGTTGGATTATTATATTTTATAATTCTTGATACTCTTGAAATTTAAATGTTAAGTTGATCAGGAATAAATGTAATAAATACTTTAAATTGAAACTTTAAACACATACACATAAATACGTGAACATAAAGTGGATAACAATCGAATTCCTTACATTGTAGTCATCGCGCCTTAGCAAATTTCAATTTTACTATTTTGCCGCTATTTATGAACATTTTTAAGTTTGAGAATTTCAAATAATTTATTTAAAAGCTACACACCCTGAAAGCCCAGGGGATAATGTTCACAATATCGTATTTTACGTATCACTAGTTATAACACTGCATATGTTATATGGATGTAGATGTGCCTAAACTATCCCTCTGCACTACTTTCTATTATTTACTATTTCCTTCCATTCCCCCATCCTAATCGTATATAAATCTTCCTGCACTTGACCCATCCCATCTTTTTCTTGATCTGCCCTTCCTGTTCTTCCTTAATAGCCTTCTGCGTATCACTAGATTTGCTATTCTCCCTCCGCTCAGTCTCTCCATGTGTCCAAGCTATCTCACCTTGTACGTTTTTAAAAATATTATTATATTTGGACTTTGGTACAGTTCTTCCAGCTCATTGTTTGTTATTTTCCTATATCCTTCCTCAGTTCTTTTTCATCCATATATAGCTCATAACATTTCCCTTTCCCACCATTTCAGTTTCTCTTCCACCGTTCGGTTTAGCGTTTCACAGGCGTAGGTTTTTGAACGTCTTATTACTATTGTATAAATTCTATGTTTTGTGCTCCTGGAAACATAGTTGAACTTCATCAGTACCTTCAGGCTTTCATATTTGCGGTTACCCTTTACTATTCTGACCTGTATCTCGTGCTCTTCATACCCGCCCTATTCGAATGTAACTCCTAGGTAACATAATTTTTGAACTCTTTCAAATATATATTATCTTCCATCATTGGCTGCCAGGGCCATGTTTCCCTCTTTTGCGAATAGCTGTTGCATTTGTCCCATCACCATATATTTTAACTTGTTTTGATTTATTTTCCAAACTGAACTTCTTCTCTTCTTTTTCTATCTGCGAAGGCCAATCATTGCGAAGGTCAAACATTGGTGTTCGTTGTATCTATATGCTCAGGTTGCCGTTGCTTACTATTACCTCCAGTATCAGAAGTCAGAGAGACACTGACCCTAACAGAGGGTCTCCGTGTCTAAGACCTCATCTCACCTCGAAATCTTGCGATATATCACTATTCCATACTATCCTATCTCTTGTTTTCTCCAAGGTTATCTTTATCAAACTAATGAGATTTTGGGATATTTCTAGTTACTTCATTCCTTAATACATTTTTCCCTAAATATTCTGCCATAGGCTTCCTTAAAGTTTATAAAGAGGGTATACAGCTCTGTTTTATATTCAGTCGTTAGCAAGCTACTTGGATCTCTTTTAGGGTAAATATTTAGTCTGCCGTAGATCTGATCTTTCTGAACCCTGCCTGGTACTTACTTATGACTTCAATCCCTTAACCTCACGATTCCGTATATCCGCGGTATTTCTGACAAAATTAAAAGAGTAGGAAAAAAATGCATCATAAGAACAACATTTAAAACAAAGAATACTCTTAGATCTCTATTAATAAAGACTAAACCAAACAATATACAATAAAGTTCCAAAAATATAGTTTATAAAATTCACTGCGAATGTGGCAAATTCTATATAGGTGAGACATCTAGAGCGTTAGATGTTAGAGTAAAAGAGCATAAAAACGTTCTTAGAAAGGGCGATTTTAGTAAATCTGGAATTTGTCAACACGCATGGGAATAGGGTCATAAAATCAGTTGGAATAATTACAAAACGGTATTAAAAGAATCGGAAACAAAATACAGAAGATTAAAAGAAACCGCTATAATTAATTTAAATAAAAATAACTGTATTGCTATGCCTTCGTTAGATTTAAATTCAATATGGTTCCCGATTCTTAAGAATGCAATTAAACACAATATTTTGCAATTAAACACAAAATATTTAAATACACAATCAGTACAATAAACAATCACACAGTAAACATTACCTATATATATATTTTGGTAGTATGTCACTGTCATGAAAATCTATAGTTGTCAATGTAAGTGTCGTTGACATTCACAAAAAAATATATTTACTTTCACTCGATACTATATATATTACAAATTAATATAAATTAGTTTTGAAAACGGGGGGAGAGTACCCTCCGAAACGTTAATGTTAAAAGTTAAAAGTTTGTAAACTTTTTTATAACATTTTTATATCTTTAAAATTTTGTTTGTTAGACAAATTTATTACAAAAAAGAATCACTGAGAAATTTGTCTCCGTTTGGTTTTTTGTTTTTACCCAGTGATTCTTTCTTTACATACGAACTGGTATTTTTGATATTCTTTGAGATAAAATTGAGGGACAAAAACCTTAATGACAATGCTAAAAGAATTGCTGCAGCAGAGTTGATGCTCGATAAGAGACGTGCAAACAAGTTCTACAATAAAATATGAGATACTACTAAGCTATGTGAAAGAAAACCAGAAGTGGCAGCAATATGTTTCGACTATATGCATAACTTGCCTCTACCACACATTCGGGTACAGGAAGTCTTTTACTACAGTCTTTTACTACAGAGAGCTATCGGTGCATGTATTTGAAATTCACAATTTGAAAGAAAACACGATATACTGTTACGTATAGCACGAAAGGGAGGCTCATAAAGGATCAAATGAGGTGTGCAGCTTCATTTACGATTACATACAAACTTTCCAGTACGCGATCACTCATTTTTGCTGTGTGATCGTGATTTTGGTACAATAAAAAAAGCACCAAGAAGAAGTGATAGAGTTTACTCTGAGTATTGTAAAGTTTACAGTGTATATAGACAGAGTGTTTACAGTGTATATAGAGTTTACTCTGAGTAAAATATTCAAGAACGTAGAACAAAGTCGGTAAGGCCGTTTACGGTAAAAATTAGAACGCATCAGCACATTATAAACTTCAAAGATTGATGCACGACACAGCCTACTCAGGACCTGTAGCAATTAAAAAAACAAAAAATGCTGAGGTGATGAAATTGCTGAAATATATTTCATACTAGGCAACTCTGTTCTACGTACAAGTTCGAAACTGGAAAATAATTTTGTCTGCTCAAGAACATGATAAAGATTTATATTAAAATTTAATTTTTAATGATTAGGCATTAATTTCAGTATGTTTTAAGGTCTATTTAAATTATTTTTATAAGCTCTTTCAACCTAAATAATTATGTTTAAACTGTCTTTTTGTAACGATGTCTTTAACATTTCCTCGCTGGCGGTGGGTGAGATGAATGACAATACCACTCCAGAGCTTTTTATTTTTGTTTTGCAAAAAGTGTGGAGAATTTTAGTATCAGTAAATATAGAAGGGCATCTGCGAGATTTGACTAGAACGTTTTCCGGCATTAAGAAGACTCCCAAGTACACGAATTTTTATATCACAATACTGAAACTTTCATTGTTGATTATCTCAAAATGAAATTTTGAACTCACTAATTCTTCTATTATTCGGCTTCGGTAATTCCTATATTATTCGGTTCTTAACTCACTAATTCATATATTATAAAATATACATACAATACGAGAGCTCCCAGGGTTGCCAGAGTAAATATGCAAATCGAAACACATATAACTGAAATGAAAGTATTTTGTTAACGTAAGTATTAAGGAGGAAATTTTATGTTCAATAATATTTAAAAGTAATTGAATTTTGAAGATTATTATATCTAAAAAGGTGGATTTTCATAAATATTAAATTCTAATTTAATGATATTTGTTGTTGTATATCGACCTAAGAAGTTAATGGTATCATCTTTTTCTATTTCCCCTTTAAATAAAATCTATATCCATATGAAATCGCGAAATGTGATTCTAGTTTCATTAATACCATTTTAAGTGCTATTGAATCAAATTGAATAGTATAATGGAGTTTATTTGTTAGAACAACAGTCACTAAGCAACTTGTAACGGCAAAACTGACAATAATAGTTTAGTAGTTCCATACATGAAAAATTATCTATAATATTGTCGCAAATTTTGTTTTTCAGTCCCAGTTTATTAAAATTTATTTCTCTCAACTATATTCAATAACTGATGTGATAAAAAGCGTTATTGACATGCTACCCAGTGGTTTCCCCCTTTTATTTTTAGGATTTATTTTAAGCTTTTACTTTGAAGCTTCGGTCTTATTTTAGTAGCTACGAATAGAACTCTGTAACGTTTTAAATTTAAAGATAACTTCTAGCACCATCTATTGAAACAATATGTATTATCTGAAAGCTGTATATCTCTCCTATAAATTAAGACTGCCATCATTACAGTCGATCAACGGATTGTCAAGTTTACGGAAAGTTTGTGATCAACTTGTTCTTCACGCCTTAAATGAAGATCAAGAAATTGCTAGCGTTGAACATTGTAAGAACCTTATTAATATAGTGACACGTAACTGCATAATCCTGAAATCGATTGTAACTGGGGATGAGACTTGGTGCTTCAAGTACAATTCTCAAGCAAAGCTCTAAAATGTTACGGGAAATTCCCCAGGCTCTCGGAAATCGAAAAAATTGCGTATCCGGAAGTAACGAGAGAAGACAATGTTGATCTGTTTTCATGATTCTAAAGGTATTATACTTCAGGAATTCATTTCACAGGGTTATCAGGTATTATGAAGCGTTTGTGAAAGAGAATCGTTCGAGTGAGGACCGAAAATTGAGCGCCGGGAAGTTGATAAAAATCGACTTCAACAACAAACGTTGCACGATAATACACCATTGCACAGAATCGTCGCTGTTTGTGATTTTTTGCGAAAAAACAAGTCTGTATGCTTGAACATGTTCAGCGGTGTATTGATGCGGATTTTTTTTTTAATTAAAAATTTATTGCGTTAAACGGTTATTTTTTCTTATTTATAATAGTAATATATTTACATAAATGACAACTAAGGAGATTGTAACCACCTCGTCGAGGTAAAAATTATGCCAAAAATCCTTTCTAAGCTTTCAAAATGTAGAATAATTTGATACTCATTCCATAATGATTAAAAAAAAAACAATATTTTGGACCGTTTAAAAAATTTCAAATATTTTGTGATATGCAAAAATTGTCGACAATAATACATCGGCATCAATGAAGTCATTTAATGTCCTCCAATCTTTTATTTGTGCAACAATACTAAATTTCAACCTAACCTCGTCTTGCAAACATTTTATCATCAGGGTTTTATGTGATTAGCTCTAGTGTTGTATATTTTGCCATATTGATGATAGTATCAATTTTAAATAACCATATCGTCCGTTTCCTCACAAAGCATTCAAACTAACAAAAAAAAAAAAAAAATATATATATATATATATATATATATATATATATATATATATATATATATATATATATATATATATATATATTTTATTACATATATTTTCGTGACCGTTTAGTATTATTATTATTTTTTTATATATTGGGACTTTCAGTCAGTATAAATCAGGAGCATGTAAAGAAGGAGCACCCACCCACACATACACACACATACACACACATACACACACACACACACATACACACACACATACACACACACACTCACACGCACACACACACACACACACAGACACAGACAAAGAGACATCCGCCTATCTTTTTGTATGTTGTTCTTGCTTCTTTTATCTGCTCAATCGGACTTCGTCCACCATTATCTACATACATCCCCACAATTCTAGTTATCGTTCTAAGGATTCCTCTAAACTTTCTACGTTTAGATTTTCTCATTTCTGATTTTATCAATTCTCGTCATTTCTTGTACTCTTGTGTTCTCGTCATTGAAATACTCTAAGGTGTTTCATCTTCATTGCATATAACTTTTGGTTTGGCTATTTAGAGATAATCTATGTGTTGCATCCATATGTAAGAATTGGTCTATATACGGTTTTAAATACATTTTATTTTTGTTTGTTTCGTTATTTTTTTTTGTTCAGAAATCCTAAATTTATGGTATAATTAATTTAATATGTAACAGGTTATGTCAACAGGTGGTAGAATTCGTAAAAATAAGTAATTTTGGGAAAAACCATTTATATAAAAGTTGAAATAAAAGAAAGTTATAAACAGTTACAAAATTTGAAAACAGACCTGGCTCTTTCAGCAACACTTTAAAATATAGCATTAGATGGAATAATCAAAAAAGTAGGCATAAATGAAACCATAAGGAACAAATCCGTACAGATAACAATCCATGCAGACTACCATCATAGCCAGGGATGAGAAAGTAGTTGTAACAGGAAGTTGTAACAGACATAAGACGAATCGCATTTCCAAGGTGGACTTTGTAAATAAAGGCCAGAAAGGGGTGGAGCAGAAGACAAGACCAAGACTATATAGGACACTATAGAGGTAAGAGCAATTCAATGGCCGTTTTAATTCCGCGGGAATGCTGATGCTGAATTTCCATTTACTATGTAAAGTGTGATGTATTTTTTTTTTGGTACATATTATATAAGTGAATTTTCTGCAAGATTGACTATAATTTCCTCGAAGAAATTTACGAATCTTTTTAATTGATGTTGCTGTTGTAACCGCACGTGTACGTCTTTTCCAGGCGTGTTGCTACAATAGCTTTAATTATCAGACGCTTTTCTTTCATGCTATTTACATATGAATTCATTAATATTCAGCAATTAGTGTATTGCTGAATTAGTGTATTGTTAAAAATAATACAAATTAATTGTGTTTGTTTTCTTATCTAAAGGCCTTCATGTACCAATATATATGTCTTATAATACACATATGTCCGGAAGTTTGGAATATTCAAACATTTAAATATTTAATTTGCAATGTATAAACATTTTTTTTATTTATATTTGGTTTTTCTTTTACTCGTTTGCGTAATCATTATTTTATTACAACTCTCACTGCTACAAAATAAAACTAGTCAAAATTAGTCAAGTCAAAGAATTACAATGTAGCAATTGCCTTCAGAAGTAATTTAAAAATAAAAAGAACAACATTCGATAAAACTAATAAGCAATAGTTCCTCCATGGGTCTTTGTGCATGCCCATGTGAAATTGTTGTGAAATTCTCTCCCATTTTTTTATGAGCAGCATCTTTTAGTTTTCACAGGGTAAGAGGAGGATTGTTTTGTTTCTTGATGCGTGTTTTCAGAATGTCATAAGCATGTAATAACATTCATGTCAGTAGAATTTGCTGGCCACCCTATCTTTCTTATTCCCTCCTGTTCCAGAAAAAATTGTACTGCTGTTCGATGAAGAGGTGCGTTGTCATCCATGAAAACAAATCCATCACTCGAAAAAGATGCACAGCATGATTTAAAACTTCCTTGATGTACACAGCACCTGTGAATCTCCTCTCCAAAACCAGTTGAGGTGTCCATATAATAACGCTCCTCATAATACCACCTCAAAACATCACGCTCCGACCTTCAAATGGGATACGTAGTTGAGCTGTTTCTAGCCAGACTTGTCGATCTGGAGTTCTCCAAACTGATGTTCTTCGTGAATCAGAAACCAATCCAATTCTCGTCTCATAGGAGAACATGACGTTATTCCATTTAGGGCTATGATCCACCATTTTTCGAGCTAATTGCAATCTTACTTTTATTTGTTGAAGAGTTAGTTTGGTAACACGTAAAGGTCTTCTGCTATGTAAATTTACCGCTTTCAGTCTGCGTGTTCGTCTTCTGGGGCGATCCTTTACGTCATTTGTCTCTGTGAATTTTTTATGAATTTTCGATACAGCACTTTGGAAAACACCTACAATTTCCGCGATATCACTTTGATTAAAGCCCTAATGTAGCAAAAAAATTACTCTTGATCTTTTAAAATAATATATCAAGTTTCTACGCATTTTAAACGGATTGATTAAAAATTGAAAAAGAACTGAAATAATGTGTAAATACCAGTATGAACGGAATTGGCAAAAATCGAAAAACCTGTGTTATCAGCAAACAATGCTTTTGTTATTTTCATTTAAAAGCGGCCTAACCAAAATATCCATCACAATTTTTTATGTATTATAGGCGCAGATATCCTTTTTGTGGATGTTCCAAACTTTGGGACATATGTGTATCAATGGTTCAGTTCAAAAAATTTAAATCGACGCCTTCAATTCAATTTTCAGTTCGATTTTTTATGTGTGTAAGTGATTTCAGTGCTTTTATGGTTTGATTATAACAGGAAGTCATATGGTACCATATCTGGTGAATATGGTGCTTGTGGAATGGTATTTGTTTGATTTTTAGCAAAACATAGACGTATAATTATTGCAGTGTGCGTTTGTACATTATCGTGATGTAAATACCATGAATTGTTGTCTCTAACACTTAATTGGTGGTTACTCGGTTAAAATTGTTGATTTTGGGAAAGTTTTCTTCACTGGTTGACGTAGAAGGTCTTTCGAAATGAAGTTAATCTTTAACTGTTTCCCTGCATTCTCTACATTACCAAAGCCCTTGTACATTTAAAAAAAAAATATATAGCTTCATCGCTTTAATACAGTATCAAGAAATTTCGTTTCTTAGACAATATTTAATGAAAATTTATTCAAAAAAAATCTCCGACAAAAATGTTTAACAATTACAAAATACGCTATAAATTCCGATTTAACAAACCAAATGGTATGAAGTTTCTATCAGACGTCAAGAACAGTCATATTAACTATGGTTGCATCTATACGAAGAGCGCGCTAATTTTTTTAAATAAAAGTCAACTTATTTGATTCTTGAATGGAACGTCGATGGCCTTGGGAGTTTGTCTGGGTCTAGTCTGGTTTCAAAAGTGCAATGTTTCAAATTGATAAAAATAGAGCCGTGCACAGTGCAGCGGTGCGTTGAATTGTTGAATTGTTTTATGAGAATGGTCTTTCAGTGAAAAACGTTTTTGGAAAACTACGTGATATTTGCGGTTTGCACAATCGTCCATCTGAGACAATCGAGTTGTTTGAATATTTCGGGAGAATGGTCCGGTGGAGGATGGGAGAGAAGCAATGTGTAGTTGTGGTGGTCGGTTATAGGAGCATGTTGATTTGGTGCGTGAAAGTGTTGAAGATCCAGAGGTTTCCATTGATCGGCGTTCACGGCAGTTTGGACTCGGTGGATCCGCAGCGTGGCATATTTTATGAGGGGATTTAGCTCTGAGGGCGTGTAGGGTTCAAGTGGTACAGGAGCTGGGGCACAGGGTTATTCAGAATGTCGTGCCTTTGTCAGTTGGATCAGGGGATTGGTATATGGTTTTCGTTAAAAAGCCATCTTTTAGGATGAAGTATATTTTGAGGTTGGTGGCAGCGTTGATAAGCAGGATGGTCGCATTTGGGGTGGGGAGAATCCGCGATTGATTCGTGGGAGGCTTTTGCATTCTGCGCGAGTCACCGTTTGGTGTGCATTGTGCTAAGGAGGTGTGATTGGGCAGTATTTTGTTTTCAGAAACTGAAGTTCTATGAATGTTGTGAATGGTATTCGATATCGATTTGGTATCATTAATGATTCGATTGATTCATTGAGAAAAAATTTCCTTGGCGAGTTGTTGCAAGGGACGGTGATGTTAATTGGCTGTCGGGATAGTGTGATTTGATACCGTTGGACTGTCTTCTTTGGGGTTATGTGGGGAGCCGAGTCTGTGGGAGCAGTCCGCGGCCGATTCCTGAAGATTGAGGAGGTTCGGGTCATTGTTGAGATGGAGTCACGGTTATGCCAAAATGGCATCCAGAATTTTGACAAAAGAATGGACGTCTGTGGAGCTGCAAGAGATGATTGTTTGATTGATGTTGTATTTCGTGTTTAGTCACCATGCAGCGCTACACATGACAGGAGCGCTCGTTTTGTGTGCGTGAGTAGTACAGCAACAACAATTCCGAGGCCTATTTCCACCTTAATGTCAATAATCAAAATTGTCGGCATCCAAAATAATTAGCCCGTTTTTCTTTTTCGAAAACCACCAAGGCCGCGCAGTAACGGTTCATTCTCAGCGTTATATCGACATGCTTCAAACTTTTTTCATTCCCGCTTTTCAAGAATTTGAAAGATACACTTAGAATACTTGGTTTCAACAGGATAAAGCCACCTGCTATACTTCCAATCTCTCCTTGACCGTCGTTCAGGCGCTTTTTCCGGGAAAATTAATTTCTCGCAGATTTGACCAAACCTGACTCCCTGTGATTTTTCATGAGAATATCTTTAAAAACAAATGTATTGCAACTTTCCCGCCACTCCGGAAGATCTAAAGAAGAATATCTGGCAGAAAATTGCCAGACTTGCCACCACGTTATGGAAAATTTTAGAGGTCGGTTTCAGGAGTGCCAGGACAGAAATGGAGCACATTTAGACATCGGAACATCAATTCCCAAGAATTTTTGTAAATTTTAAAAATAAATTTGTTAAAATTGATCAACTTTTTTTTATTTTATTTCAAATAGTTCATAACCTTTTGAACCACTCCTTTTGTTAAGGACATTAGAATCGCCTATATCAGATGACAGAATCAGAAAATTTTGGCTTGCCCAATGTGGTATTGAATATGAACTTGATGAAAATATTAGTAACCTAACAGTGCCAATGTCTATTATAATTGACACACGAGTTTCTACTTAGAATGCGCGTCCAATTAATTTACGCTTCTAAAGACAAATTTATTTGTTCTTAAAAACATTACGTCCCAGTAATAGACATGAATGTTTGGTGTGGGCTATGGTACGCACTACAAATCTGAAGTTGTCTTTTTCAGTTAAACGTAAATCAACGACAGTCTTAGGTGCTAGCAAAATGCATTTATTCGCCAAGCAGATTATCCTATTATTTTATGTTTTCTCTAAAACGTCTTCTCTCCGTCTTGTTTTTCCGTCAGGTTTAAAAGCATTGATAACAGTGTTATTTCTTAGGCTGACTAGTGAAATTAAAAATAGAAAACGGGAGAAAAAAGCCTTTGGATCTTTCTGAGCTACAAAAAGCTATTAGCATTCAGTGACGTTGATTTTGACTGTTGAAGTGATGGTGACGTAGAACACACAACGTACGTCATCAGATATATCGGGCATCAGTAACATTGAGCTCAATAAGATATCTGGAAATGAAGTTTAGTTAAACTTTGATGTTTAATCTAATAAACTACCACAAATAAAAAATTCTGCTGGAAATTCGCCTATACTTCAGAAATAATGAATTTTTGGACTGAAATCTAAATAGATTTCAATCTAAATAGAGCATGTTAATATATTAGAGGAAAAGGAAAAACAAGAGTTCAACTATAGAAGGGAAAAAATATAATTTGTTATACCATAAATTAAGGACTTCTGAACAAAAAAAAATTATGCCGTATATAGACCAATTCTTACATATGGATGCAACACATAGATTATCTCTAAATAGCAAAAACCAAAAGTTATATGCAATGAAGATGAAATACCTTAGAGTATTTCAATGACGAGAACACAAGAGTACAAGAAATGACGAGAATTGATAAAATCAGAAATGAAAAAATAAGGGAAGATCTATATATATATATATTTATATTTATATCTATATATATATATTTATAGAATTTATAGATTTAAGAATCTATATATATATATTTATATTTATATATATATATATATATATATATATATATATATATATATATTATATATATTATATATAATATATTATATATATAAATATTATATATATATTATATATATATTATATATATATATATATATATATATATATATATATATATATATATATATATATATATATATATATATATATATATATATATATATATATATATATATATATATATATATATATATATATATATATATATATATATATATATATATATATAATATATATATATATATATATATATATATATATATATATATATATATATATATATATATATATATATATAATATATATATATATATATATATATATATATATATATATATATATATATATAATATATATATATAATATATATATATATATATATATATATATAATATATATATATATATATATATATATATATATATATATATATATATATATAATATATATATATATATATATATATATATAT
>JARFXV010002321.1:0-42384 GCA_031761425.1 Cosmopolites sordidus | reverse complement strand
TATACATATATAAATATATAAAATATATAAATATATAAATATATAAATATAGTAAATATATAAATATATAAATATATAAATATATAAATAATAAATATATAAATATATATATATATATAAATATATATATATATATATATATATATAAATATAATATATATATATATATATATATATATATATATATATATAATATATACATATATATAATATATATATATATATATATATATATATATATATATATATATATATATATATATATATATATATATATATATATATATATATATATATATATATATATATATATATATATATATATATATATATATATATATATATATATATATATATATATACATATATATGTATATAATATATATATATATATATATATATATATATATATATATATATATATATATATATATATATATAAATAATGAGAAATTATTGATCTGTCTCTCGTCTCAGTTGTATTCCAAAACTGTTCGAAAAAATAATTTGTGATATATTGAAGAATTCAATAAGTGCTGATGCTTGAGATTCAAGTTTTTAAATCACCAACTTATGTTTTTTGTTTTTTGCTGAAAAGTATGTAGTGCCGAAGATGCAGTGGTTTTGCAGGTGGATCTCGATGAAATCAACAATTGGTGCGTTAGAAATAAAATGCAGGTAATCAGCAAATTTAAACCTTCCCTCTCTAGACTAATTATTCAATAAGCAAGTCACTGTACTTGAATGTGTGAATTATAGAAGGGATTTGTGGTTGATTCTGGACACCAGGATTGATTTGCCCTTGACATATGAAAACATTGTTAACAAAACTTATAAAATGTTGGCGTTTGTCTGTAGGAATGCAAAAGTTTTCAAGAATGTTTCTAGTTTCAGGTTATTGTATATAACCCTGGTACGATGTCCTCGAGTACTTGTATTTTGTCTAGTCCCCCGTACTATGCGCTGCCCTCTGGGAGAGTGAAAGTGGTCCAGAACAGATTCCTAAGGTTCATTTCACACAGGTTGGACCCCTCCATGAGTTCATTGGCGAAATGGCAGGTGTGGTGGGACTGGAGACTGTCTCTCCATAGGGATAGCGCTGACATTTTAATTTTACACAAGGTCATTAATGGAATTATTAACTGCCATGGGCTCTGAGTAAAATAAATATAAGGGTTCCGCCAAGAAGTAGGAGAAGTTCCATTTTATTCTTTACGAATCGTCATCGTCATCATCGTCAATTATGGGAAATTTTCACCTATCTCGAGGATTGTCTCTAATGGAAATAAGTTTAAAAACTACTAAATTGCATTAATCTTTATGCCTAATTTAAGAAAAGTATTATTAGTTATATTCTATTCTTGTATGTAATTATAGGCTTTATTGTGATAATGGATTATGAAAATTGGTGTTGCCCACAAATAAACAAACAAATAATTAAGAATAAGGGCATGCTACAAAGTAATAAGCTTCGCTATTTATATAGACTACACATGCTTAGAGAACTACACCATTTGTTTTTTTTTATGATTTGTAATGTAAAATTATGAATAAAGTAATTGTCTATATTCAAATTAATACTATGTATGCCTTTTAAATGATCGGTAAATTTATTTGAGTATACAACATAAGGTTCCTGACTCCTGTACCAAGACCTCAGAACTGACCTGGCCGTCCTCGAGTCGTACTAGAGGAAGTGGCGACTGATACCTGATCCTTCCAAATCAGAGGTCTGGGCTTCCCATCTCTCTACAAGACACTCATATGCTGAACTGGACGTGGTTTTCGGGGAAAAAGGCTTAGGCACCATCCCACCCCGACTTATCTTGGCGTCCTCCAGGACAGATCTCTCACCACAGGCAGAAAGTTAAAATCCGAAACATTATTCACAAGTTGGCAGGATCATCCTGGGGAGCGAACGGTCAGACACTCCGAACATCTGCGCTATCACTCGTTTACTCCTCAGTAGAGTACTGTGCCTCTGTCTGGTACAAAAGTAAACATACTTGTAAACTAGATGTCCAGTTGAATGACACTATGAGAACTATATCTGGCCCCGTGAAATCATCACCCACCGTCTGGCCTTTGTGTAATATTGCTCCTCCGAATCTGCGCAGATTGAAGGTAGTGAATGGGATAGAATATACGATGCAAATATGTCAGAATTGCCCATACGTAAGAACCTGAACAACCTTCCACAGTATAGATTGAAATCGCGCCATCCAAACTGGATAGTCACAGACTTGAACAATGGCGTAGACATTAATGAAAGGTGGACATCTCTCCTTCAAAACAACCCTACAGGAATGTCGACCTTATCAATCTGCGGGATAAGGAAAAGCTGGGTTTAAACCTCTCGAGAAGCACCTGGACTCGATTGAACAGGTTTAGAACCGGACATGGCAGATGCAATGACATGCGGCACAAATGGAGGATGACGACTTCTCCTGAATGTGACTGCGGCGACCCATATCAAACAATGAACCATCTGGTATGATGAATGAAACAATGAACTCCTGCCTTTTGAGAAGTCTTCCAGGTGGATTACTTACGAACTCAATGATGCTATGCTGACTGCACTGTAATGGCTCGACGATCTCGACGTGGATGTATAATCGTCTAGCTACATCGTCTCTGGTTGGATCTCTATGTGTATGCGTGGTATATGTGTTTTTTTTAATGATATTTTGACCTTATGTGTACTTTGTGATTTGTATTTATATTTATACTTATTTTTTACTAATACTATTGTATGTATATATATATATATATATATATATATATATATATATATATATATATATATATATATATATATATATATATATATATATATTTATATTAGAAGATTATTATATATAATTAGAAGATTATTAATTGCCATCTTTTTAGCATGGAGCCGATTATATGTCGGCATGCTTCTATATTGAAAACCAAGCTCTCCGAATTTCTTGTCTCAATGACTTTTTGTTTGCTATTTTTTTACAAGCAGGTCGTCGTTTTAACTCCTCCCAAAGGTTCTGGATCGGATTTAGATCCGGGGACTGTGAAGGCCACTCTTACACTTTAATAGATTTCCTCTCAAACCATTGCTTCACCACATGAGCCATGTGTTTGGGATCATTATCTTGTTGGTAGACACACTGGAAAGGCATATTCTCTTCAGCGGGTAAGGTAGCATTATTGTCTCTCAGATTACTAAAAGTATTTTTAAGTAAAAAGTTTAAGTAAATTTCTTTTGTCAAATGTTTTTTCATCCAAAATGTTTGGCAATATCCGACCTATTCCTACCTCCATCCTTTGATGTTACCACCACCATGCTTCACTGTACCCAAAGTATAACGTGACTTGAATTATTCATTAATGCGTTTTTTCACGTACAATTTGCCATCAGAACCAAATAAATTAATTTTGATTTCTTCTCTAAAAAGAATGTTTTTCCAGTTACCTTGGAAATCTTCACTACATTTTCATTTTGCAAATTTTAATCGCTTCTTTATATTATATTTACGGAACTTTCCTAGCTATTATACCGTATAGATTATTCTGTTATAAACGTCATCGTTTGATGCTGGTGTTGATACTAAGGAATTTTTTTTTATAATAACAGAGGTAGCAAAAGTATCCTTTAAAGGGTCTGGTACGACACGATTGTCCATTTTTCTCGTTTTTCTTAGACGTTTTATTGGGCTCTTTTCTGGTTATTTTTGGGTAACATATAATTCTCTCAAAACTTTAGAAATTCACATGGTGTCCGTTTGATTGTGTTCGTAATGCATAAGATTCGTTTTGGCTTCTCAATTGCAAAATTAATCGCATTTCTTTAGCAGTACAATGCTAAAGCCCATGTGTAAAGCCCATCAAAAAAATTAATACATTTTTTATCACAATTGGTAAAGTGCGTTTCAAGATATATCGTTGACCGATTGGCTGTAATAAACTCTTAACAACCACTACCGTAACAAAACCCGGCAAAGTTGCAAGAAACGTTAACAGGGCCGGGCCTAATAAAATAACAGGTAAAAACATAAAATTAATTTTATACCTAGTTTAGTAGTTTTGAAATATTTTAGTTTCATTCGCAATATTTTCTTAAACAGTGCAGTTCTATAATTTCGATCGTATTTTTGTTATTCAAAACGTACTAAAATGTGGCGTTCTTGGCAAGATAATGATCATTGTGCCTCCGGTAGTGCTAAATAAAAAAAAAAACATTTATCGCCCAATGTTACCGTAAACTGGGGTGACATTGGCACGGAGCCTTGAGAGCGAATCATGGGTGTGGGAAAGGGAAACTCGTGCGCTAATCTGTATGTACGTGATTAGAGTATTGTTACGGGAGGTTGTGTCTTGCGTTAAGATGTCTGACCTAAAAAAAAGCACTATAAGATATTAACAAGGGCATGTCTCAATTCAAAGCAAGTAAATAGTAGAAAATACCTCGTGGCACTATTCAAAATTGATTAAGTGATACACGCAATAAAAAAGTTGGCGGTCCCGGAAAAGGTGGTGGAAATCCCGAAGAAGAAACTTTGATTGCGGACACTTTACGTCAAGTTGCAATATGGGGCTTCCCTATTGAACCTCGAGATTTGGGTATAATAATACAAAAATATCTCTATAAACTAATACTATTAAAAAAAATTTAAGAAAAAAATATCAGGACCCGATTACATCGTGAATTTCATGCGTCGGAATAATATCTCTATCAGAACAGCATCTAACATCAAAAGAACTAGAGCTTCTGATGGTCGTTCGCAAATAACACGAGTTTTTTGAAAACATTAAACCCCATCTCTTGAATGCCATTAGCTCCTCAGTGTATACCAAGAGGGTTGAAAGAGTACAAGAACATTCTCGTACAGCTATTAGCATCATAGTTTGTGGAAATGTTAACGACGATCTCCTTCCACAAATGGTTGTCTACAAAGTTATAAACTTATATAATAATTGGACTTCTGGGGGACCTACAGGAACAATCTATTCAAACAGTCCAAGTGGGTGGTTCAACATGAACTTATTTGAGAAGTAGTTTTTTCATTGTTTAGTTCCACACATTAAAAAAAATAATGTGACAGGCAGTACTACAATTGTAATTGGCGACAATTTAGCATCTCATTTTTCTGCAGCTGCAATAAAAGCCTCGTAAGAAAATAACATATATATAACTCCATTGCCACCCAATGCTACACATTTAATGCAACCACTGGATGTCTTATTTACTTCACCGATGAAAAAAAAGTGGCGTGAAATTCTAGATACGTGGCGCCATGAATCACGTCTAAAAGGGTCCATCCCAGAAAGCATTTCCCTGGACTTCTTCAATGTTTATGGTCTAGCCTAGAGAATAAGTCTAAGGAGAATTTCAGGTTTCAGCGCAACAGGCCTTCACCCGTTCTCGCAAGATAAAGTTCTAAAAAAACTTAATGATTCTTGTGAAGTCATTGAAGAAAATGGACTAACTTATACAGTAAGCACTTCCTCGTCTCACACACGTGTTTTGGGTTCATCTCTCATTAATCTCTTACGAGAAAATCGGGGTGTGATGAATAAACGAAGTCATAAGCGTGGTAAAAAAATTAAGCTAGGTCAAGTGATGCAACTGTCTGACGAAGAACCGACGCAGTCAGTTGAGTCTCAGCCTAAACCTTCTCAACCAAAGAAAAAAGACGAAGATGATGATATATGCTCTATTTGTAAAACAAAATGGAGCACATATAAGGGAGTATTTTTTAAAATCCTAGTATTTTCAAAATGTTTCTCTGCGGAATCCATAAATGTTATAAGAATATTGTAGTTACATTAATCAGAAAACATTAGTTTAGACAATTATTAAAAGAATCTTCGACTTTTCAAAAGAAAGAGAACAAACATAAATTCACGGTAATACCGTTTGATGCCCAATTAACACGAAGGCTAGACAAGATTTTGAAAAAGGGTGGACATTAAAGTCCATACAAACCATATAATAAATTAAGAGAAGTTCTAGGAAATCCAAAAGATAAAGCATGAACAATCTGGAATTTATAAAATTAGTTGTCAAGATTATGATTGAAGGTATATTGAGTAAACCAAAAGATTCATAATATAGTTTGCATAATTTACAATTTTAATTTAAAGTAAAGTAGTTTAAGTTTACTAAATTAAATATTTAAGAATAAAAAATAAACATATAATTTTGAAAGTAATATTTTTTTCTATTTTTTTTATCACAATCAACTACAGAAATGTCGAAATATATGGGAGAAATAGCAAAGGAAACATTTTTATCACTATTAAACGACATCAGAACAGAAAAGAAAGTACCAACAGACTGGACTGTCTGTACTGGATTGGCATATTGCCCTTCTTTAAAAAAGAAGATCTCAAAGAATCTAAAAACTATGGAGGGATTACACTAACAAGTTTACCTGGAAAAATATTTACCAGAATAATAGGGCATAGGTTGGGAGAAAATTTAAAAGCAATATTAGATGAACCAAAGCATGGTTTTAGAAAGAGCAGAAACATACAAGATCTGATATTCATAATTAGACAGACAACTAAGAGAAAAACTGTTAAGAAAAGAAACCGAAATCCATATTTGATCCATTAACCTGAAAAATGCATTTGAAAAAATAAAAAGAAGGCATGTCTGGAAAAGTCTAAAGAGAAGAGTAGAAGAGGGAGTAATAGAAAGTATCAAGGCCTTATACAACACCAACAAGAATAAAGTAAGAGCGTACTGAGTCTACTGTTATTTTCAGTAGTTACTGACGATGTTGTAAAAAATAGTAATGCAAATTGTAAGAATACAAATATAGGTCTTAAAATAATTAAAACAGTGATAACACACGAATTACTGTTCGCTGATGATCTGATCCTAATGGAAGATTCTGAAGAAAAACTACAACTTAACTTACCGGTATATAACGAAGAGCTAAGAAAAGTAAACATGGTATCGACAAAAGCAAAACAATGGTAATTGTAGGCACAAAAATATAACATAAAATTGTAAAAATTGCACTCGATGGGAAGGTAATATAACAAGTCAAAAACTATAAGTATTTAGGCATAATAAAATGGACGGTGAAATGAAAAGCAGGCTAAAAACAACATTCCTAGGAAAAAGACCGATACCGACATGTAAAAGCACAAGTGCATCAAAAAGTAGTGAGACCGTCATTGATATGCGGCCGCGAATCTTGGGCCGTCACAAAAAGAAACAAAAGTAGCATTCCAGCTGCAGAAATGAGATTTTTACCCAAAATAAAGGGAATTACAAGAAAGGATCGAGTGGGAAATACGACAGTAATGGAACTGCAAACGAAACCAATATAAAGAACTATAGAAGAAAGAAACTGGGCTGGCTAGGACACATCCAAAGAATGAATAAAGAGAGAGATTAGCAAAACAAATCTATGAAGCGAAAACACGACGAAAAAATTACGTTAGACGTTCAAGACTGAGATGGGAATAACAAGTTCGACAAGCGGCAAAAAAACGAGGAAATCATTGGAATGAGGCTAGAAAATTAGCAGTGAGCAGGAACTCATGGAGGGTAAAAATTCATGAAATACCATCGTGCTGAAATGTAACCTGTCAGTCTTACACCTAACAGCACAATTGACTACACACAAAACAATTATGAAATAAAGAGTTTTTAACTTTTTAAAAGACCGTCTTTACTGAACTCGCCAGAAAGGTTGAGGAAACTGACGCAAAATTGGGAAGAGGAAAAAGGCATGCGTCTTACCCTGCGCTAGGATGCACATGCTAACGCATGCAAAAACGCAAGTTAAAAGGCACGTTGAAACGCATGTTGAATGGAAAAGTTGAACAGATGTTGACATACCAATTTGGTATGAAAAACCATTTCGCTGGATAGGTAGTGCGTTTATTAACAGTTGACTAAACACGCATTCGAATGAACATTTCTCAAGAGTATTTACTCATTTAAACTTGGGATTGTGGTGAGTTTTTTCGACTGTATATGAAACAGTCGACTGTAGAGAATACAGTTTTACAACTGTAGATAAAACATAGATTCACCACTACAGTCCAACATTGGGTAGGAGGAAGTAAAAGTGTACCAAAGAAAATGAAAGCGGTTCCTGCATGAAACGTCATGGCAACAAACAGAACATGACCGAAGAGCATTACGCTTCAATTGCTGGACCAACGGAAGAGTGTTATTCAGGTTAAACGTTCACATCTGGCCTAAAAATGGTATTTCAATATTATTCAATATTGGTTGTCGCTTGAAGAAATAGTTTGGTAATCGAAGATTCACTTCCAATGATAAAATCAAAGCTGGGGCAATCGAGTATTTTACAAAGTAGACAGACAGTATTATACTGAGGATATGAAATAGTTAGAACGTCTTTGATCTAAATGTATTCAATTGCAAGATAACTACACTGAACTATTTTTATAATTGACGGTCTTAACTTTTACTTGATGAAAATCCATTATAAAAAACTTTAAAATAAAACTACCGTTTAATTCCATTTTCACTGAATAAATGAAAGTGAATCAGTGAAAATCAGTGATTCAGTGAATTCAGTGAAAATCGAATAAAAGGGTATTTTTATGTTAATGAAATTAATTTACTAGTAATAAAAAAATCTTTTGTTTTCTTTATCAGGCCGAGAACTATTTGAACAACCCTCGTACCTTATAAATTAAACCTTAAATTTAACCCAAAAAAAATGGTATTATTATTATTTCTTAGTATTTCAATCTTATTCCTATAAGGCTTAGGCCACACTACGGTTTTTCCCAGAGAGCGGTTAACCGCTATAACCGCGAAATCGCTCGAGACGCACACACTGCGATTAAAAACCGCGAAACTGTCCGCGATTTTCACAATTGGATGATTTTCAAGATGGATTTCAAGAGAGCAGTATGTATTGTTGCTCTAATACTAAGAAATAGAAAAAGGAGACATCAACACAAATTTTGCAACTAAGTTCTATTGGTTACAAATTGTAGCGCTGTTTTTACCCGCGAGCCATTTTGTAACATTTCATGGTTTTAAAGTCAGTCGGGAGAAAAAAACGCAAGTGCGGCCGCTTGTATTACTTTTCTTGACTCACAAAATCACGCGATTAAAAACCACGGCGGTTTAGCCGTAGTGCGGCCTAAAGCTAAGAGCTATAAATATATATTTCACGTTGTGGTTAAAACCAATTCTGCCAAGAGCAAAACAAAAGAGCGTACCGAGTCGATAAACTGATTTTTCAGAACCAAAGAATATATAAACTCTAAGATGATGAAATTAAATAATAAACAATAAAACAAATTAATAACAAAATTCAGGGCATTATGTTTTGATACGGGCACTGAAAATGTGAATTGAAATCGGTATATCAAGCAAATAACCCTTACCTGGACTAATTACGGACCCAAACATACCATAAACCAAACGCTAGATTGAATACCATTATCAAATATGGACATAATTCATAACCGGCAAAATAAATGATTAAAAACGTTAAGTTATTACCGAAAATAGAGAATATATATGTCTTATTCAGATATTAGAATTCACTTGGAGAAATTTACAATTGAGTGGATCAGTGCCATACTTGCCTAACCAACAAATTTTTAAATTTCGCGCTTTTGTGCTCTTTTGGACTCTTTCAACACAAAACCGGTCATATCGGTTTATGCCAAAGTTGCCTTTCCCATTAATTATTGTAGAACAGGGATGACATCTATAATCAAATTTAGTTATCAAAACTTGCCGTGGCATAATTTGAGCCAGTCCTGTCTAAACAACAAAACATGGCGGCAGCAAACGTCGAGGTTTTTCGTTTGATTTATCAGGTCTGATTTATGATCTGATTTATCAGCGATAATGACAAAAACTATGTACGAGATGACGAAACTGCGGGTAAGAAAGATATTTTCTGTATATGATGTTTAATTTCTAATTTACGTTTGTTATTTTATGGTTTATCAACAAAAAGAGGGTTAGGCACACTGAGAACTCTTACTGAGAACAAAAACATACATGTGAAAGTAGGCATAACATTTTTGACAAAAAATGTAGAAAAATTATATTTAGAACAAAATATAATAAAATATAATATAATTTTTCAATTTGTACTTTGGGTTAGTTTTTGTACTCTATAAATATCTTTATGGTAGTGGCGGCCCGTGAGGGAGGTCGTTGGGGCGCCGCCCCTCCAGCATTTATCACAGTAAACAATTTTCCAGAGTAAAACACTATATTTTATTTCCGTTCAGTTTCTTTCCTTTAACTCATTTTCCTGGTTCACCTCCTGTATAGGGTTACAATAGCACGAAAAGGATGAAGGGGAAAACAAAAAAAAATGTTCAGCACCACTATTTTCTTGTACGCCCTGCCACTTTAAAAACCCACGAGCCGCCAGTTCTTTACGGTCATATAAGCCCATTTTGTTGGACAGGTATATCTGTCCCTGAAAGACCTGCGACAAATTCATCAGGCATTTTTGTTTTTTTTTATAATTCTTAATTTTTTTTTTAGTTAGATGAAAGTCAAAGTGAGGATGATGCCACACAAACCTAGCTAATGTGAAGAAAGTGTGAAAGCAGATCAAAAAACCGCCTACACAAAAGAAATTTATAAGAAAACAGAAACGTGCACGGGGTGAAAAATATGTTTCCACAACAGGAAAAATCATCCCAAGAAAGAGATGTGATATGACAGATTGTAGATACCACCTTCGTTGTTTACATGAAGAATATTGCCAGGAAATATACTAAAAACGAAGTAGTCGCAGAGGTAATACACGAATATATGTTATCCAAGATGACAGGGGCGAAGATGAAGTAATTTGTAAAAAATCCTTCAAAGGAGCTCAAGCAGTCTACGATGGAACTTTAACCAATGCACTGAAAAGAGATCAAGAAACCGGAACTCCTGTATTTGATCGACGATGAAAACATGTACCACATAATAAAACCAGTCTAAATGATGAACAAACGGTATGCAGTTTTATTGACAAATTTTCATCGTATGAAAATCATTATTGTCGCAGGAATAGTAACAGAAAATATTTAAATCCTAATCTAAATATTAAACTAATGTATGGCATGTAGATCAATTCTTCTATTGGAACCTTTGGTGTGAAACACTAAACTTGAAGAGATTTATCACTAAACATCAAAACACTTTTTTGAACTGCTCGAAACGTGCGTCGAGCAGTTCAAAAAAGTGTTTTGGTGTTTAGAGGTAAATCTCTTCAAGTTTAGTATGACATGTACACAAATCAGTGCACTACAGACGGATATCGGGCGGTATCATTGTATAGGTTTCGGCACATATTCAACACCAAATTTAACTTACATTTTCACCACCCACAAAAAGCTTAACTGAAAGCTTGCAAAGCTAACAAAAAGCTTAAAAAGCTTAACACACTTGGCACAGAAAACGAAAAAACGAATGCTAAGATTCAACACAACCTGCATTTGCGACAAGTAGATCAGCTAAATCCACTAATGGAACAAAACAGTTTATAGCTTTTGACATTTAAAAAACTTTACCTACTCCCGTTTTAATCTCTAGTGTGGTATATTACAACTATAGGTGTATTACATCTCGGTATCCATGTAGAGGTCAATAATGTTTGGCACATCCATGTTTGGGGTGAACACACAGCTTCAAGACTAGCCCAGGAAGTGTCGTCTTGTCTTATTTATCACATTCAAAACTGCTTACCATCAACAACAAAGTAAACCACTCTTTACAGCGATAGTTGCGGAGGCCAAAATCGCAATTAAAGTTGTTTTGGCACTGACCTATATTGAGCAAAGCACAGAAATTGAAAAAGTAAATGTGAAATTTTTTATACCAGATCATAGCTTCTCTAGCTGCGACCAAAATTTTAGTACGATAAAAAGAGAAAAAATATCACCCTCATATTTTTCATCCAAATGATTGGCTAAATGAACAGCTAAAAAGAAAAAAAAACCCAAATTTATTGTGCATCAGATGGCAGTAGATAACTTTCTTAGTACAAGAAGTTTGGAAGAGTTTATAACTAACTGAAAAAAAGGATCTGTAGAGAAAGACAAAGTGGAGTGGCTCAAAATCAGATACGTAATCAAATACGTAATCAAATACGTAAACAAGAGCCCAAAAAAAATTATTACAAATACAATTACGCCGAAAATGATATTCTCTTCAGTACAGTTAATTTGACAAAAAGAAATGGTCGTGATCGACCTGTACTTCATGTACCCTTTGAACTAACTCTGTTATATCCCCGTGGGCGACCTATTACAAAGGAAAAACAGATTTAATTGAACTTCTCAAATATGTACCCCCAGAATATCACAATTTTTATAAATCGCTTCAAACGGGAACCATTGATGAACCAATTGAATCGGACGTTGAAAATGATGAATGTTTCCCTTTTTTTTTATAGTCGGCTAGCCTATACTCAATATATGATTTTTTTGTTAAAGTAAAAACTTGTTTTTTTAGTAAGTATATTGAAATGTTTCTAATTTAGATGTTTTTTTTTTATTGCCGCTAATTAAAGTTTGACATCTATTTTTTAAATAATGAAAATGAGTGTTAGGCAAGTATGGCACCGATCCACTCATTTGTCAATAGGGTAATACCATACTAGAAAGGCTTTATTTAATCCCGCACCTACACGACAAGTTGGTAATGATTAAGACGAAATCACTGATTTTATCAAACTACGACATACGTTTGTTTGTTTTCTTTTTTTTTCATATTTTTTAAATAATGGTTTTCTCTGAAGTATATACACAGTTGAGCATAATAGCGAAAATAAACATAACATTTAACCATTCCCACATTACTTTGAAGCTCAAGTAACAAATGTTAAAATAACTCCATTGGAACACATGACATGGAAAGGAAGCCCATAGATTTTTTAAGTAAAATATTTTTGAATGCTCAGGAAGCATGTCTACTAACCCTTGCAGGGTATAAAAACCTTGAAGTGTATAAAAACCTTGCAAGTTGTTTAAGAACAAATCTCAATGGCAAATATAGGGGAAATTTTAGCAATATTTTAAATTACCAGTGTTGGGTTACAGGATTAAATGAAGACTCTGTAGCAGTGACGGCTCGTGACGGGGGGCGTCCAGCATTTATCACAGTAAACAATTTTTCAGAGCAAAACACCACAGGTTCACTTCCTGTATAGGGTTTCAATAGCACAAAAAGTAAAAAGGAAGAAAAGAAAAGCAAAAAAAAAATCTCTTCTACGCCCTCCCACTTCAAAAACCCACGAACCGCCACTGCTCTGTAGTTCTATATTTTTGGATATAGCTATTTATTTAAGGGTATAACGTTGAACAACCCTACAATACCTTCGAACTGTCAGTTTTTAAACAAATTTAAAATCCAATTTTACATATTAAAAATATTTCAAAAATATGTTAATATAAAGACAAATTTTGACAATAAAGTAATATATGTTTTTTAGCCTTTAAATCGTCTTGGCTTCTATTGGATCGAAATTCATCACAAATATTTAACGAAAGACTTTTCTCGTCGAATTTCCACTTTATTATAATTATACTTGACGAATTTCGCACTGTAGCCTCTTCAAAATGATGTTGAATAAAAGATGTAAAAGAAAAGGAGAAAGACCTTACGGTTAGAGGCGCATCAGCATCTAAGGCTATTTAGCGAATGGACCTACAGCTTAATAACGTGGGTTCCAAACCACGGTCATCAGCTACCGACAAACCCAGGCCAGCACCCCCCTCAGGCTATCAACCCTTGGTTATGTGACTACCCATAAGTCTATCCGGAAGCCTACCGACTGGCGAGTGACCAACGTAGAACACTTCTCAGAAGGCATCTGGCCTTACCCAGCCTTTAACTGGCGTGACTTAGGGGTAAGTCGTTGTCGTAGAAATAATCACGTTGTCGTAGAAATAATCACAAACATTTAGGTGTCAGTAAGATATGTATGGGCGCGTGTGTGCAATGTGAGTGTATATAAGTGTGTGTGTAGGGTAAGAAGTAAGACGTACAGAAGAATTAAAGAAAAACACCCATCCGAGCGCTGAAATCGAACCGGCTACCTTTGGATTGCCAGACAGGCGACTAACCCACCAGACCACCACGTCCGACAGAAAAAGATGTTTTAATCAATAAAGTAATACACTGACTCTCATGACTGACCAAGGATTCTTTACGGCGAAATAAATTGATTAAAAAAATAGGCTATATCATATGAAATAAGGACTTAAGCTCTACAATATGTAAACAGTCACAAAAATATTTAAACATAGAATAAATAAGTTAAACGTCAAACATGTCAAATTCTGACAACTGCGCAACTGCAACATTAAATGGATAGCCGATATTACGTCTACATTTTAATTTTCTATAAAATACAAATAAATAGGCCCCATGCCCATCATGCCTGAGCTCTGGCAAAATGAGTGCTTATCAGTGTGTTTAGCCATAGTCGTATATTACTGAGTCGTTTTATAGAAAAGTTAATGAATTAATAAAGGTAGTATTGATACGTACGATACTTTATCGTGTACGTACGATACGTACACGATAAAGCTTTTATACAACATAAAAAAACAAAACAATTCAATATACATAATACAATACATTTTGGCGATAGAGATATTTTCATAAATTGAACTGATAGCGCACGCTATTGCATGAAACGGTTTATTCACTTATCTTTATTAATAACCATATAAACAAGCTGGCGAAATTATATTTAGTTATCAGTTAAACTATAATATAATAGAATAAGTCTAACTGTGGTCATAAAAAACATGATATAATACAAAAATATTACTAAACATAACATTTAACTTACCTTTTTTATAATGAAATTTAAAAAGAATCACATTTATAAAATACATGAACAATTGAATATACAGACGGCTAAAGCTGAGAATGAGCCGCCATTACTAATAGTCTTTCGAGCACGTTGACACTACAGAATAATGTATTTTTTTTATGTACGTGTAAATTTATATTCACTATTTGGTAAATCGTAACTTTTAGTCAGCAAGAAACAGATCTATTGAAATTTTAAATTTGATACTGTCGCCAGAATGGCAGTATATCGGTTTCTTTTAGTACGAATAGTTTGATTTACCAATCACATCTAAATTCCAAGGAAAATGAACCTAAAAGCGCGGCAAACGTCAACGAACATGGACGAAAATTGTCGAAATGAAGCTTCGGGAACTCTGGGCCTCGTTTGGTTTGCACGGCTGCTTAAGCTAGTTAGTTCTATATTATAGTTGGATGTATAATATTCCTAATACTAACAAAGAACAGAAATAAATCTCAGAATAAAAATATGAGGTATAAAAAAGGTATATTTTGTTAGTATTTGAAAATGTATTATAGAATTGCAGTAGGGATACAATAGGAATGGTTGTTAAATATATTTAAAATCAATTTGTTAAAAATCGATATTTAGATGTCTTTAGTAGCGGTTAAATGCGAGGTGATTAACAACACACGTCCAAACCGTATATTCGCGCGAGCATACGTTCCAACGTACTCCTTAGCCGGGTTCGGATCAGTTTCTGACAGTTAAAACGGCCCGCAGATAAACAAAACTAAACCAAACCAGACAGTTGTTTCAAGGTACTCGTTGATCAGGTTTAGGATCGGTTTCAAACAATCAAAACTGTCCGCAGATTATAGCAAGGACAGGATTATTCGTCAGACATGCCATAAGTACACCGCGGGTTTCCCCCGCCCAACGCAGAAGGTTCTAATTTAATTTGGTCAAATGTTTACACATGTTTGTTTAACCCTCAGTAGGGCTGAAACAAAGAGCATGTATTTTTATTTCAAATCAATTCCTTCATTTATTTGGTCTCAAAGACCCTAACCGGATTTCCTTTGTTTTTTTTTTTTATTAACGAAAAGTGAGAATGGTTTACCAACTAACTGAACGGCATTTAACCCTCAACAAGGCTAAAACAAAAGGTATGGACCTGAAAATTTTTACTTCAATTCAATTCTCAATTTTATGTTTGATCTATAAGATTATAACTCCTAATTTATTTTTTATTTTTGGGTAAAAGTAAAACTGATTTGAATTTGATAACATGGAACGAAGGTATTTTTACTTACTTTTGCTTTACGGAGAAATATCAGTTTTAATTTATTTTCCTTTCAGAGTTGCAAAAAATCCTGGTGGTCCAGCTGGAAAGCCCTAATGCAGAATGGTGATGGACAAAAAATGGGTAAAAATTAAAAGTTTAAAACAAGTGTGTCTTAATTTTAGAAGTTTTGAGTAAAGAGTATAACACTTAGCAACTGAGAAAACAGATGGCGAGTTCACTAAGAAATTATAAAAAATATAAATTCCACAGGAAGGGATAGAAAACATTTGAAATACTTATTATATATACTTATTCTTAGGAAAAAAGTCCATTCCGAAATTTTACATTCCTCTGATACTGTACATATGCCTCAAGGAGTAAAACAAAAATCAAAAGAAACAATTGAAACCCCAAAATCAGTTAGAACCAAATTAAACAGGAAAATATCTATCCTTAAAAAAAAATGACAACATAGGTTCAATTAAGAATTTATATTTTTTATTTTATTGTTTAATGTTTTAGAAATCAAAATTACAATATTCTATAAGCTAACGAGTCCTCATTATGCTGGCCTGTTTCTTTTTGTCTTCTATTGTTCATTGGATTCAAATGAGACGTAGTAGGGTATTAAGATGGCTTTCCAGTTTGTCACGAAGTTTTGTGCGTTAACAGCGTCTTTAACATAATCCAGAGGTCTTTGTGAAGAGTGTGGTTTGATAAGTACCAAGGCGCATTCTTAGTATTCTAGCTTGACATCTCTGGATAATGGCTATATTTGGCTTACTGGCACATCCGCGAAACTCTATCCCATAAGTCCAAATTGGCTTTATGACAGCCTTGTATAATAGAATCTTGTTATCTAAAGATAAGTTAAACTTTCTTCCGATAAGTCAACTCAGTTCTTTTACTTTTAGGTCGGTTTGTTTTCTTTTTGACTATTTTGGAAGTTCCTTTAAAATTTTTGGGGTACTTTAGTGAATAACTGGAGCTTTCTTTGTATTTAGAAAACTATTTTCTTTTTTGACTTCTTTTATAGTAAGAGTTGGATAGGTGGTACGTCCGTCGTGATATCAACCAATTCTCTTTCTATTTCCACATCTACATTGTCATCATCTAGGGTATACTTCTGCAAGATATTTTGCGAATATATTTTAGATTTTTTCTTATGATTGATTAGTTTCCAAATTGTGTTATCAAATCTATTGAGTTTTTTATAACATATTCTTGAAATGTTATTGTTGAAACCTCTTAATTTAATTTCAAATTATTAATCGCTCTCTTTAGGGTAGTTTTATCTGACGGGGCCTGGGTTCGATGCCACTTAGCTCTCGCTTTCTGTTTTATGGTTATAGGCTATTTTTTTTATCTGCAACAATATATTGTATCCTTGATTTAACAAGTCAGATTTAGATGTAGCATGTTGCTTCTATTAGGATCCCGGTTAGCCTTGTTACTGCCTCATCAATTTCATTTTTAGTTCTATGTTCTAATCGATCTTATTTTGATACTCAAACCAATTTCTGTTTTTGTAGTGTAATCTAGGCATTGCGTATTTATTAATAACTATATTACTAGTAGTTAAAATTATTGGTAAGTAATCTAATGATAAATCATAGCTTGACATAACGTCCATATATTTTGAGGAAATGCCATTAGTGATAAAGAAGTCTGAAAGGTTTGTCATTTTGTTTTGTAGGTCGTGTCTGTTGACAGGAACGAGTAATTCTGTTCATGTAAAAGTTTTGATAGTTCTGTACTTTTAGTTGTCAGTCGTGATTTCTACAGAGTATATTTGCTATTGTAGTTTCCGCCTGCAATGTGTTTCGGCCCTAATGTGTAAAAAAATCCAAAATTCTCTTTTTTTATTGGGTGTCACGGTAGGCACTAAACGACAACTATTGTTAGTTCAGATAGCATCAGTTTAACTTTGATTACTATGGCTAGCTGAAAATTCTATTTATAGTTGGCATTTCATGAAGTTTAATAGTGTTTACTGGTTATTGATGTTTCAGTAAGTATAGTTTTTGGGTGATTAGTAATATATGTTATATAGCATGGAATACCAACAATACATCTATTGAATTTTCGCGAAGGAATAGTTCAACTTCATTTTTACGTTGTGGAAGGCCATTAGCATTCTAGTGGGCAATTTTTAAGAATTCAGTGAACTTTGCTTATCAACGTTGTAAGCCTGTTAAGTACCATGTTATTTTGTTGAACGAGTTGCTGAAACATCGCCTTGAATTCCTCTGGAAATTTGCCATTATATTAGAATTGTCTTCATTATTGGTTTGATATTTGGCTTCATTATTGTTGTAATTCTAGTAATGATTTTTCTATAATTCTGTGGTAGAATTCACATTCTCTGTAATTTGCTGAATATGGGTCTCCACAATGGACAGACTTTGCGGATAGATTTTTATTTTTCCTACAGCTGGATCTACCATGTGATCCACAACATTTTACACGTATCTATGCCTATTGCAATATGTTTTTTGTGTGTCCGAAATTTGGCATCGCATACATTGTGCTATACCTCCGGTTTTTTTTGGTGGTTTTACTTGTATTATTTTATTCTGAAACTATTTAGTTTGTAAATATCCTTGTTGTCTGCTGGCTCCAAGTCAAAGAGGAATAGATTTAATGGTTCTTTTGTTGTTCGCTTTCTTCCCTTTAATATGTTCCTTACTTTATGCCCTTTCTGAGATAGTCCTTTGTTTTCATTCAAATCGGTTAATAATAATAATCTTTATTGTCACACAAGAAATACATTTATGAGGCAATTTACAAAAAAGAAAATCAAGATAAAAACAATGATTATAAGAACAGACTTAAGCAAAGCTACAACAGCGATCCATACAATTTATTCCCACTAATGCAACGACTCTAAGGTGACAAACCTCGTGAACCGATCTACAGATAAGTGGTTAATGTCAACACCACAGCACAGATCATTGAAAAGCTTCATGGCCTGAAACAGTGGTGTTTTTACCATGAAGTAAGTTCTAGTATAGGGTAAATGAAAGGTGGGATAGGATTTGACACACCTCGAAGGCACGTGAAAGCCCACTACAGACAGCACCTCAGGGCAGTCAATGAGGGATCACCATATTTTATAGATGAACTAACTGAAGCAGTAGCGATTAACTAACGATGATATTTCAAATTTTACCAGGAAAATATTTTGATCTATGTCTCGTCGGATATCTTCCATCATGACTGAATGCTAAAAACGAATTTTCTCTGGACATCTAGTTGTAATTTATATCTGTTATACAAATGGTTCCATACTATACCAAAAGATGAATCCTAACATTCTCATTGATTCGTTCCAAATATGGTTAATGTGAAATAAAAAGACATTTTGGTGCCGAAAATAATTCCCAAATTTTTAAACATTCCGAACCGCTTAGCATTGTTACTGGTGATGAGACATAGCGTCTTCACCATGATCCAGAAACCAAGCGTCAAAATGCCGAATGGAAACACCCGAGCGAGCCAAATCTGAAGAAAAGCCGTGTCGAGAAGTCAAAAATCGAAACAATGTTGATTTGTTTCTACGATTCGGAGGGAATTGTGCATAAGGCATTCGTTCCACCTAGTCAAATGATCAATGCTGTTTTATCTTGGTGTTATGAAGCGTCTGTTGTCGTGTATTTATAGTGTGCGGCCACAATACCGTCAACAAGGCAGCTGGCACTTGTTGCACGATAATGTGCCATCCCATCTCTCACCAAAAATGGCATTTTTACCATCAATCATTCACTATACTCGCCTAGTTTGGCTCTGCGACTTCTACCTCTTCGAAAAACTTCACTTACCGATTAAAGCTCAGCATTATGCCAACATTGAAGTCTTTTAAAAGGCTTCGACCGCCATCTTGAAGGACATATCTTTGGCCGAGCTCAAACATTCATTCGTCAACCTTATTGGCCATGCAAAAAGTTGTATTGACGCCCAAGGAGACTATTTTAAATAAAAATAATGATTTTTGCCGAAAAAAATAAATATTTGTTTTTTTTTTGAAAAAGTCCTGTTATCCGTGAAACGCACCTTGTATATTTCTGTATTGTTTGAGATCATCTGTGTACATTAAAATATTGCTTGAAATATTTGTTACTATATCATTGATGAATGGTGTGAAAATAAGAGGGGCAAGATTACTTCCATTGTGGGGCTCCGCTCGTGGCGGTAAATTGAAACGATTTATAACCTCGTACCTCCACGTAATGCACCCGATCTCTTAATTGAATGATGTAGATGTTTAATGAATATTCTGTATGCTCACTCATCCTTGAGTTGATATGTGTGGTGTATGATTTTGTTTTCCCTCAGAAAGTGTATAAGTTTTCTATAGATGTTTGGGATGTTGCAACTAATTTTTATGTATTTGTACTGTACTGTATTTGTAATTATTTGTGTGTATATTATCTGTTAATGCATTTGAATCTATTGCTCATCTTCAACTATTTCCCTCAATTTGTTTCTTATTTCTTCATAGTTACCCCATAGATAAATATTGGTGGTGGTTTTGGAATTGTTTGTCTTTTCTGTCTGGCTGTTAATCTTTGTTAGTTACTTCGTTATATAGAAGTAAACTGTTGTATCTATTTTTCAATGGTATGCTAATGTTAATTATTTAGTTTTATTTTCCTCCTTTTGGTATGTTTCGTTTTGCCATGGATGCTCAAGATTTTCTTGATCATCTAGATTGTCATCGCTAGTTGATGACATTCTGTAATAATACTCAATTATTATTTATTGACCGACTCGAATCTAGTTATTGAACTTGCATATTGTGTTGGTATACACTCTATGCTATTGTTGATTGGTACACTCTGTATAACACCGTTGATTGGTACGCTCTATGCCTCTTCAACTGACCATTGACCGTTTTTTTTAAACCTAATAGAATCCCGAAAGGAACATATTTATATTTTATTTTTCACTTATCTTTATCAGTCAATGTTTTAACGAAGCAATTTTAATAACAGTAGTAAATTAATGTTTACTTCTCGAAAATTAAACAAAACATTAGGTGAGGAATTCGCCCAAAATTTCTGATACATATATATCCCCGGCACCGGCAAAACACGGCCAAGCACCGCTAGACTTCAACTGGAACTTCGATTAAAAATTGAAAAAAAAAAGCCAAACCAACTAAAAATTAGAAACAATCTCATTAAGGCCAGAAATCAAATTTTACTTCGAACATGTTTATGTAAAAAAGAGAAAATGATTCCCTACTTGTTGATTCTTAAGCAAGTAGAAATCATTCCAATATTAATGACAGCTTTCCCCTTTCATAAATAAAACAAATTAAAAAAAAAATCGGGATACATAATTTTTTATTAGCAAAGGGGATCCATAGGGGAAAAAGTATCATTATTAAAAATATTAATTAAAAAAAAAATTATATTGTAGTTGCTGTATTTTTATATTTTGTGAAATTAAGAAGTTAAAATACATAATTGAAAGTTAAATTTTATAATTTTCTTGTGATGTTCAAAATTTTTAGGATTATGGATGATGTTTTTTTAATAAAATATTAAAAAAAAACTGAATTTTATTAATTTACAAAAAAGCCAAATCATGAGCAATTATATCCCTAATTATTCTAGAATCCCTATAATCTTCAAAATGATCATTTTCCTGGGTCTCCTCCTGTAGAAGTACACCATCTTAATTTGGTTTCCAGTCATTGATAGTGAAATCTTTGTTTAATCTGATATGTAAAACGCAACATGCCAGATGCAATGAACTATAAAAGTTATTTTTCTTAATTTTACCTGATCAAGCTGACGAAACTTTTGCTTAAGGATGTGAAAACAATGCTCAATTACATTTTGACTTTGTGCCAACTTTAAATTGGCTCCTGTTTAACTGCCATCTGCCTTTAAATGGTGTCAATTATTCTAACCACCAACCCCAATAAAAAAATAAGGGCCACATTTTTGGCTCAGCGTCCCTCAAAATGGGGAGTTTTGAAACAATACTGTCATGCACTACCCCTCTCATCCAACAAATAGGTCAATTATTTTGCTGCTGTAGTGTCACACTACTTTCACCTAAAACAAGATATTAACACTATAAATACATTAACTTCAATAAAATTTATGAAAATACCTGTATAGAGTCCTATACAGTTTTGAAAATTGTATATCCTATACAATAGTCCCTTCCCTATTGATGTAAGAATCCAGATCTAGTTCATCTATTTTGATATGGCAGTTATATATATTGAACCAATAACATTGGGAAAGCCCTTTCTCTTAAAGCATTTTCTATATCAATAACCCCTTCATTGTCTGGCCACTCAATAATTTACGGTGACAGATTACTCAAAAAATTACTCACAAAAATGAGCACCTGTGACAAAAATAATATTATATGAACCCATTTTGTATTTATAATGTATTTTAATTTTGTGTTACCAGATCCATGGCTGAAATTTTTCCATACTGTCCATATCTATCTGTATCGTAAAAGCACCTTCACTATACACTTCAAAAATTCTGGTGGCAACTTCCATGCTCAACCGGAGATGACTATAAAATCTTTCCTCGTCATACTGAAGTACAATTTTTTTCTAAAAAATAACATTAAATATGTAATATTAATCAATAACATTAAAATAAATTTTTTATATCTAATTGCTCTACGATCATCCTTCTGAGCACTGAAAAAATTATGTAAACCTTATTAGGTAATTATTTACCTTTCATTTCTTCTCCAGACAATGAGAATTCCTCATCTGATTAAAGCCATCTGGGTATTCTTGAGAAACCAAAGTGTTTACTATTTAAAAGTTGGGTTAAGGCTTACAACTTCCATCCTTTTGTGAACGAGTCAACAGAATTATATCTTGTCTTATTGCTTGATGGCTTTGCTGCAAGGCAATACGCCAGCACAATTTGGAGGCGACCACGATGTTGTCCGGCTCTAAGCCATATCGGGGCCGCTGACTTCAGTTAACTAATGTGGGTTTTAATGTTTTAGTTTCTGTAAAATTTATTAAGTGCTGTGAATAAGTTAAAATTTAAAAACTCTTCTAAGTGTATTTCGATGTGAGGCTCTCAGTTAGTCAGACAACACCACAAAGATTATATACAAACATTAAGGGGAAAGGGGATCCAAAAGAAAAAGGACTATTGTACAGTTGAGCATTGCGTTTTGTTAGAGTTTTATTTTGTTTATTGTTAGAAAGTTCATCAAAATATTGACTACCTCTACCGTAACGTTACTTATTATTTAGTGGATAGAAATTGGGCCTGAAATATTCGTTAATTTCAGTTTCTCATATAGATTAAAATTTGGAATGAAGTTAATGGGAGACTCGAAAAGGATGTGAT
Organism: Cosmopolites sordidus; assembly: GCA_031761425.1. Lineage (NCBI taxonomy): Eukaryota > Metazoa > Arthropoda > Insecta > Coleoptera > Curculionidae > Cosmopolites > Cosmopolites sordidus. The sequence goes on along the minus strand of JARFXV010002321.1, from coordinate 18,976 downwards.
TTAAGTCTTCCACTAAGCCGCATTCACATAGGGAGTCATCCCTTAAATTTGATTTAAAAAGATGCTGTTTGGTTAGACAGTGACCTGTACGCATTCTAATGATGGTAGTGATATGTCTCCTGTCCTTATAGGGAATTTTTTGAAACCATCTTTTAAGAGGAAAAGTGGATTGGATATCTTATTATATTGGTAAATTTTGTTTTGCAGCAATGTTCTCCAAAAAGTTCTGTAATGTTTATTAATTTTTTCCTTAATTACATTTAAAACGTCTCTGGAATCCAAAAAAATTTCCATTGGCACATTTAAGTCTCTTACTATTTTAGCAAGCATGTCAACTTTTACATTGCCAGGAATGTTTGAATGACCCAGAATCCAAGAAAGGAGAATATTTGAACGGTTTTGATTGGCCAATGATATTAATCTTTTTGTTCTAAGAGTCCAGTAATCGCAGAGGCAGAGAAGTTATTTCCTTTGATCTTGGTAATAGCACTTTCAGACTCTGAAAAAATGATCACATTCTTAAGATGTTTAGTTATAGCCACTTTTGTTGCCTGATGTATTGCAATGCTTTCGGCTGTGCTTATACATAATTCTTGTGGCAGCCTAGAAGAGAATGTATAGTTAATGGCAGGGATATACAAACCGTATCCCACCCTATTATTATTTTTTGAAGCATCTGTGTAAATAAAAGTGTATTCATTTTTAAATCTCTCAGTAACCATGCAAAATCTTTCCCTTCATTCCCTTCATATCTTCATTTTTCCTAATATTACAGTTAAAGGTTTGAAGTTCAAAGATTAGAATGTTAAAATCTATGTTATAACAAGGGGAAGTTAGAGCTTTTGTATATTTTTTTATAGTAGAGATAAAAATTGTCTAATGCCGCTGCTAGATACAGAGTTTTATTGTTATGAAAGTCTGGTTTCTTTAGTAACGCCTTACCAATATTATGAAGTGTCTGTATTATGGGGTAATTTTGTATGATAATTCTTTTAGCCAAAAGTTGCTGCTTTTATCCAAAACTGCTAACCATTTCCTTCTATGCTCAAGATCCGATATTGCGGCTCCTGCCAGTATGGCTACTCGCGGAGTGGATTTCATGCAGCCCAAACAAATTCGCAAACTTTCAAAATAAATCACGTTCAATTTATTAAGACACTTTTCACTCGAGGGTTTAAACAATGTGGTTCCATAGCCTAAATGTGATCGGATTAAAGCGTTAGTTACCATTAAAAGTGTCCTGGGGTCTGCACTCTACCAGACCCTACAGATTGCACGTAAGACATTAATACTTTTTAGAACTTTGACAGTAATCCAATTTACGTTAGCGTCACATTTTAGGTGTTGATGGAATATCATACCTAGAAATTTTACTTGGTTTTTGAATGATATGACCGTGTTATAGATTTTAATTTCTGGCAGTGAAATTTTTCGTGGTCCTTTGATAAACCATATTAGTTCACATTTATCAGTGAATAGATGTAGATTATGCTTATCCAAGCATAATCTATTTTTGCTATCCGCCAAATCTGAATTTTGCCCAGTTCTAAATTACTTTTTTGTGCCATTTTTTGGACATCAAACCCTTTCACCAATACGGCCAAATCGTCGGCATATCCAAGTATTAGGAAATCTTCAGCTACGATAGAGAATATCTCTGACATATAGATGTTAAAAAGAATTGTACTTAAAGGAGATCCTTGAGGAAGGCCCTTAGTTGTCGTCATCGCTCCCAGTAAATTTCCATCATTGCCTGTAGCATACAGAAACCTGTGGTTCAGGATGTTGAAAATAATATTATTTAGTGCGGTTGATATGTTTAAGAAGCATAATTTATTGTAAAGTTTGTAAATATTGACATTATCATATGCAGATTTGACGTCCAGAAAAATTGGAAGACTGAACGCGAGGTCGTGAAACCTTCGAATATATTAGAATGTAGAGCAGCTAAATTGTCAATTGTGCCTTTACCCTTTCTAAATCCTGCTTGTGAGTTTTTGAATCTTGAGTTGTGTTCCAAATGCCAATCCAGAGGATTTTTAATCATGATTTCCAGAGTTTTTAGGACACAAAAGGATAGAACAATCGGTCTGAAATTATCAGAAAATGGGGGATTTTTGTTTGGTTTTAGGAGGCTTATGATATTGTACTTTTTCCAGTCCAAAGGAAGAGAGCCACCTTTGAGACAATCGTTAAATATTTTAAGTAGTACTCGTTTAAGTACAAGGGGAAGTTGTTTTAGTATTGGGTAGGAAATATCATCCAGACCTGGAGCCGAAAGTTTTTTGTTGTGAAGCGCATTGTCAAGTTCAAAGATTGAGAATGGGGAAATATTACTTCCCTGTACAAGAGTAAATTCTGGGTAAATCTCATCTGAAGACATTTTGTTGAGAATGTCTCTTTTAATGTCGTCTGAGGTAGTGTTATTAGCGGATTTTTTATTAGGATTCGAAAACTTTACGACTTTATTCCAAACATATTTCATCCTAGAATCTTTATTTAAGGATTCGCAAAAAATTTTGAATTTATTTCTTTTTTTGATTCTTATATTACGCCTAATTTGGGCGATAATGCGTTTGGCATTAACGAAATTTTCCATATTGGGGAATTGTTTGAATTTTCGAATAGCTTCTCTTCTTGTACTGACCCATAAAGTACATTCATCATCCCACCAAGGATTTGTTGTCTTGGCTTCTGCCCGGCAGCTTTTATAAGAGATAGATTCGTCCCCTGCTTGATTCACTATGGTTAAGAAGTCGTTATAGTTCGTGTTCTCCACTCGTCTGCCCAATCAGCTCTATTGAAATTCCTCCTTTTAAAATTTATTATAAACGGGTTATTCATCTCCTGAGGGTCTGACAAATTAAATTTTAAAAGTGTAGGGAAAAGGTTACTATTTCCGCAATCTTGAAGGACGGGCCATTCCGAGGTAATAGTTAAATGTCTACTTACAATAGCTAGGTCTACTGCACTGATGTTATTGTCAGCGTGTTGAAACAGCGTTGGTACACCATCATTCAAAATCGTTAATTCTTTGAGAAAGGCGAAATCCGATATATTTTTACCGCCCTTATTAGTTGTACATATATCCCATAAGGGGTGGTGAGAGTTCATATCACCCAATATAATTACTTTTTCCAAAGAAATATGCTCCACCATGCCCTTCAGAAGTTCCAGTGTAATGCGTCCAGCGTTATTGCAGTTTGAGTAAATATTAATTATATATAGGTTTCCAATTTTTGCCGTAATGTATTGGACTTGATCTGAATTGAAGGTTTTAATTTTGTTGTATGTAATTGATTTTTTAATGCATGTTGCAACCCCTCCATACCCGTCTGTCCTGTCTTGTCTGATGTTAATTTTTTTTAAAGAGAAGTTGAAATCCTGTTTGAGCCACGTTTCGTTTATAGCCACGATATCCGGATTTTCCTTTGAGATTAGGTGGACCAAGTTGTCTCTGTTAGATTTAATGCTTCTTATATTCCACTGAATAATTTTTAATTTGCGTATCTGGTTCATACCTGTTATTAAGGTATTAAGAATCGCAGTCTGAAATATGGTCTAAGTCCATATAGGATTGTAAATTTACACATGATAATAGAAGTTTTTTGATTATACTTTGATTTTCTGGAGTTGGTTTCATAATGTAGTCAATACATAATTTTAAATCATTTTCAGTACTTACAAGGTCAGAATTTAAGTTGCTTTGAAATGACCGGGCTAATTTGGTTTTGCGGTCTTGAATGGAATGGGGTATGAATTAGAGGTAGATGGAGTTTGAGTACTCGGTTGGGACAGAACTGAACAAGAAGGTGTTTGTTTCTCTGGTCTTGAATTTGGGAAATATAGATTTTGTTCATGAAGTTTTCTATCATAACTCTTCTTTTATTGTCGATATTGGAGACTACTTGTTGGAAGGTACGTCTCATTGATGACATTTTAAAGTTATGAGTCCTCCTCTCCGGATCAATAAGCCCATCAGATCTACTATTATTGGGATTCTGATATCTTGATTTGCTGATTTTTTTGATGTGGTTGGGAAGTCCTTTGCATTATAGATGATTTTTTTCTTTGTCTATATACGTTTTAGGAATTGCCTCATTTGCATCATAGAAGGTCATGTTTTCGTATGACATTAGTTCTTTTTTGTCGTGCATGCTCTGGGGGGGATGTAGACATTGACCATTCTTGGTAGTCCATAGAAATGTACAGTTTTTGGCATTAGAACACCTTTAAAAGTTAATAGGACAGTTTCCGTAGGTTCATAAGATACTTCGTTGTTTTTAATCACCTTTCTGTCCAGTCTTTTAATTTTCAAGATTTCTAACTATACCTTTGCATGTTACGAAGTTATATGGTATGAAAATATTATATCCCTTGTTTAATAATGTTTTGTTTTTTAATAATGAGTTGGCTGCCTGGTAGTTACTAAACTTGAAGAGATTTACCACTAAACACCAAATCACGTTTTAAGGTAAATCTCTTCCAGTTTAGTATTTCACACCAAAGGTTCCAATATCACTATACGGTTTAATCCACTGCTGCTAACCTTCTTAACATCTTTTAAATTAAGATTAAAAATATCTTGCAATTTTTATAATATTAAATGTACCAATTTTAATTGATGGAATGTTTGTCGATTCGATATAAACTATAAAAGGCTCAATATCGGTTTGCGAATAAAGAATATTTGTTTTTCATATTGATAATGTTTTTGGGTGGAAGAATGTTCGTTCGAAATACTATCATTTTCATTGCCAATTTCTATATACCTGTTGGACACCGGGGAGGGGGGGACTAAACCCCCCTCCGGATCTTCCATTATACATGAAACAGAAAATCAGTCAATAAGCCGATGTTCCAATTCAAACAAGAAATGAAAATAAAATGTACGCAAATAAAAAAAGAGGGAAGCGAATGTTCAACTTACCGTTAAAATAAACACTGGCGGATGTTGAATCTAAGAATGAACCTCGTGAGCAGTTGCAAATCGAGAACATAAACGCTACTGTTTCTACGAAGGTATTCAGAGCACTGAACAGAATTATAATAAAAGCAATGAGAATCAGAGAACAAAGGTAATCCCGAAACTTTTATGCACTTTCAAACGCGGGGTTCACACCTATAGAAGAAAGCTTACTAAAGTAATAAATAGTTTCATTTCCATGATTACCCAAAAATATTTATCATTGAAATACTTTTTAATAAATACAGAGTGATATGGCAAAAGTGTTTTTTATGCCATCAGTACAAATGAATGAAATATACGAGACGTGATAGATATTACTTAAAGATATACTATATATATATACTATACATATATATATATATATATATATATATATATATATATATATATATATATATATATATATATATATATATATATATATATATATATATATATATATATATATATATATAGTATATATATATATATATATATATATATATATATATATATATATATATATATATATATATATATATATATATATATATATATATATATATTTATATATATCCACATGAGATTGTGGAACCCAACGTTCGGGGGGTATCAACGTTCGGACGCAATCCAAAGAAATCAAAAAACTGCAATTATAAGCGATTCGACGAGAAGTCGGCGAAAGTGTGGGTTGTTTGATTGTGGAGAGGGACTCCCTATTCTTGACTAGAAAGCATATGTCGGTACCCTAATGAGTCTAACCACTAACAGACGAAACATGTGTCCTCCAATGTGAGGGATGGGTGGGGCTTCCTCCCAGTCAAGCAGCTAACGAATGTTCATTTTGGCGGAGATGCAGGTTGTTGTGCGTCCCACATGAGATTGTGGAACCCAACGGTCGGGGGAGTATAACTCCTGACTACTGTTGTCTCATTGGACGTAATCCAAAGAAATAAAAAAACTGCAATTATAAGCCATCCGACGAGAAGTCGGCGAAAGTGCGGGTTGTTTGACTGTGGAGAGAGCATATGTCGGTCCACCAACACACGAAACATGTGTCCTCCAATGTGAGGGATGGGTGGGGCTTCCTCCCAGTCAAGCAACTAACGAATGTTCATATATATATATATATATATATATATATATATATATATATATATATATATATATATATATATATATATATATCATCATCATCAGCCCGTATCGACCCACTGCAGAATGAAGGCCTCTTCAGCATGCTTCCAACCTTCACGGTCCTGGGCTTTCCTCTGCCACTCGGGTCCAATAATATACTTAACGATGTCATCAATCCATCGTGCTTTCGGTCTTCTTCGCGGACGTTTGCGATCAAGCGGTATCCACTCCAGGATACCATCGCCTCGCTATATGGCCTGCCCATCTCCATTTCAATTGTTTTACTCTTCCAATGATGTCACAGACTTTTGTTTGTTCCCTGATCCACGCGCAGGACTTTCTGTCTCGTCTTGTAATGCCAAGCATACATCTTTCCATTCCCCTCTGTGTCACCCGAAGTTTTTGAATTGATTGCGATGTGAGTGTCCAGGTTTCACTTCCGTATGTCATAACGGGTAGAACGCACTGATCGAAGACTTTTCTTTTCAGGGAAAGTGGGAGTTTGCTCTTAAACACTATGTTGAGCCTACCAAATGCCTGCCAGCCACATTTAACACGCCGTTCCACCTCCCGGGCGGTATTCCCCTCCATTGAAATCCTCTGCCCAAGATATATAAAGCTGTCCACAATCTCCAAATCCCTTCCTAAAACTGAAATTTTTCTGTCCTGAGCGAAGTTATTGAACATAACCTGACTCTTTTTCAGGTTTATTTTCAAGCCAAATGGTTCGCCAGCCCTTTGCAGTTCCAGTATGCGTCTTTGCAGCTCCTCTGGGTCTTGTGAAATGAGAATAATATCATCTGCAAATCTAAGATGGTTTAAGTTTGCACCATTGATCTTTACACCATCCTGTTCCCAATCCAGTTTACGGAATACTTCTTCAAGGCCAGCCGAGAAAAGAAGAGGCGATATTGCGTCACCCTGCCGTACACCTCGTTCTATATTAATTTCCACTTCAAGATCATCAAGGTGAATTGTGGCTGTAGCTCCATCATATATCGATTCTAATAGATTTACATAGGTTCTCTCTACACCTTGGCTAAGCAGTGCATCCATTATCGCATGCTTTGAGATGGAATCAAATGCTTTTTCGTAGTCGATAAAAGCCAAGCACAGTGGCATGGTGTATTCGTTGTGCCTTTCTATGACCTGCTGTACAACCTGGATGTGATCCATTGTACTGAATCCTGCTTGTTCTCTTGGTTGTGCGTCATTCAGTTTTTTTAATATTCTTTTAGAAATTATCTTAGTGAAAACTTTGTACATCACTGATAGGAGGCTTATTGGACGGTAGTTCTTTAAATCTTCCTGTGCTCCTTTTTTATGGAAAAGGATCACTTCTGCATTTTTCCATAAGTCAGGTACTTTTTGTTGTTTGAGGCATTTTGAGTATAATTTTGCCAGTGTTTTATGTAACGTCCGACCACCAGCTTTTAGCATTTCGACAGTTACACTATCCTTTCCTGGAGCCTTGCCGTTCTTCATCAATTCTATAGCATTTGTTACTTCCTCCACTAGGATATCTGGCATTTGTTCTTCCGTGGGTATTGCTGTCCCTGACTGGCTCTAATCTTCATATAACTGGGAATAAAACTTTCTGACAATCTCTAACATTTGGGTACGCGCCCTGCACACTGTACCATCCTCACGCTTTAAAGCATATATTTGCGTTCTTTTGTTTCTCAGCTTCTGTTTAGCTTTGTTAATTCCTTTGTTTTCTTCCAGGGTTTTTTGCACTAGCTGCATATTGAATCGGCGCGTGTCCTCTCAGATACGTTTTCTTATAGTTTTGCAGAGCTTAGTGTACTCGACCCTGCCAAAAGGACTACCTGCATTTCTCATTGCTCGCCGTTTCTTCATTAAATCAATGGTCTCACTGGAGATATAGATATATATATATATATATATATATATATATATATATATATATATATATATATATATATATATATATATATATATATATATATATATATATATATATGTTTCTAAATCATTCCGGGTGTCGATCCGTTGATCGCACAGGTCGTTGTGTTCGCTTTTATAGCCGGCCGGCCACAAAAGCGACTGCGCAGATTATATCGGGGTAGTTCGGGAGCATTTGCAATGCTGTCCGGCGTCCGTTTATTGATTTTTCTACCTCGCGGCCACGTTGCCACGTTTTTTCTTTTTTCAGAAGGGATTTCCATACTTTTGGAATGTTGCGGGCGTCGTTTCGCGTATTCAGCTCACCTCTTTCTTCTATTTCAAGGGTTTCTCTGATTGTTCGGACCTTGTAGTTTTCATTATTCGCTATTTCTTTGGCTCCTTCAAAATTGATTTTATGTCCTGTATGTAGATGGTGGTGGAATAGAGCGGAAGTGGTCTGTTTGTTTTTTATGTCGTTTTTATGTTCTTGTATTCGGGCCGATTTGTTTGTCCTATGCATGCTCTGTTGCAGTCGGAACAAGATATACTATACACCCGATGATTTTCCAGTCTAACTTTGTCCTTGGGGGTTTTTTTGGGATGTTTGCAACAGTTTTGTGTGGCTTGTAGGCTGTTCTGATCTTATGCGCCAAATGCGATTTTGGCGAAACGTCGTGAGTAGATAAGCAATGCCGGGGTTCTGGGCCACTTTTGACAGATTTCCCATGTTATTTCTTATGGAAGGGTTTAGGGCCAGAATTGGTAGTGTTTGTACATTTCAAGGCCATTCCCAGCTGTCATTCTTTTTGCCCAGCTGCCCTTTTTCTTGTAATCCTTAGTGCCTTTTTGACACGTCCTTTCTGAATCCTTTAAGTCCTTAGTGCCTTTTGGAAATATCATTTCTTGGCGGGCCCTTCAGCCTTTTTCATGTAATCCTTAGTGCCTTTTTGACACGTGACTTTCTTAATGCCTTTTTGGCACGTCCTTTCTGAAGCCTTTAGTCCTTATAGTGCCTTTTTGGAAACATCATTTAGGCGGGTCCCCCCCTTCAGTCTTTAGCGCCCGCCTGTTCGTCGTTCCAATGGCATCTGTAACCACCTACCTAACCTAACATAACCAACCTACCTATCTGCTGTAACCTCTAACCGAACCGACAGTCTCGTCAAATGCTTATTAAATAAATGAGAAAAGCCAGGTCTGCCGTGAGATTGGAACCGGGGTCCACTTCATCCAAAGTCAGAACACTTAGCCATACATCCACTAAGCGTATCTAAAGAAAGTGTTAAAGAAGTGGTATATACGGTGCAAGATCGATCGATGCCCAAAAAAAAATACTTGAATAAGGGTGATTTTTCGAGGATGTCTAGAGAGGGCGGCGGGGTACTGGGACACTTTAAGGCCGTTTTGGCAATGCAAAAGAAGGTCCAATTGAAAGATCGTTATCAGGTGAAATGGCAAACAGCCGTTGTTCATAATAATCTGGCTAAAAAAAAACACATTTTCGGTCGACTGCTCGCATCGTCAATGTGTTTGTTTGGCAAAAGGGCCTTAAGGTCTGATTGAAAGATCGTCATCAGCTGAGATGGCAAAGCCACTTTTGGCGCTATCTGCGCATGTTTTTCCATAATAGTTTGGCTAAAAAACCATTTTTGGTCGACTGCGCACATGGTCAATAGGGCGTTATTAAATAATAATCAACCATCATTACGCTATGAGTGCAAGTGAGAAAGCACAGATAAACAGAGAAAGTATTCGAATCGAGAGATCCGTTAGAATTATAAGGCTGGCGGTAAAGCATCTGAGCGAGGGGGAACTGTATGTAAGAGAGAGAGAGAGATATGAAAACGAAAGGTAAAAAGTTCAGATATGAACAAGGTCTTTATGGAAATTAAATCAACACTTTCCTGTGGAATTTAAAAATCAAAAATCGACTCAACAATAGCCTGTTATTTATTGGAAGCACGATTCAATACTGAGCTCGATGAATAAAGTTCAAAACACGTTGGGTGATTGTTCGGTTTTGGTTCGGTTCGGTTTAACAGATTGTTTTTGAACTGTTGATCTCTAATTACTTTGTTCTTAAAATAATAATTTAAAACCAGATTCTTTACCAAATATACTCAAATATTTTTCCCTCTATTAAAAACTGCTAGTAGATATAGGATGTCATTTGACCATTGTTAGATCTTTAGAAAATTTTAGAAGTTATAAGTCAGAACAAAAAAAAAACCTAATAATGTTGTAATACATTTAATTAATTATGCAATAATTAGTTACAACAATTCAATATATTCAAACATCAATTATACATCATTTCAAAAAGTCAGAACAAAAAAAAACCTAATAATGTTGTAATACATTTAAATAATTATGCAATAATTAGTTACAACAATTCAATATATTCAAACATCAATTATACATCATTTCAAATAATATCTTCTTCATTATTAAACAAAAATGATTCAAAACCCAAACTTAAAAGAGAAAGAAATTTTGATAAATCAAGATTAACTATTATATTAAATTTATACATCATTATAAATAATATCTTCTTCTTCATTATTTGTGTATCAGACTGGAAAAGATACAATTAAAACGCAAGCACACAAAAACGAAAAAAAAAATACTCTTTACCAATAACAGCGGGTTGATTTATGAATTAAAATCAAATTTGCTTTCGCACTTGCACTTATGCCAGTTACCATCATTCCGTCATGATTTGAACTTAACGATTAAATAGCACGCAAAACAACTAATAACAAGAAATTCACATTGGTCAGCAGAAATATTCCAACACGTGAAGATTTGTGGTAAAGAAAAAAAATGCCAACATTTTTGATCAGGTTTTGATCATTTTTATTCACCTAGAAAAAGCAAATAAAGCTAATGAAAAACTAAAGAAAGATAAGGAATAGAGTGGTGGTGGGAGATAAATATAAATAAGAAAGTTTACTTTCTATGATAACATTTAAAAGCAATGTAAGCAAGATAATCTTTTCATTCTCTAAAATATTGATTATTAATTATTTTATTTGCTAATTTTAAGGAAACATTTTTGCAAAAATTTCAAAAATCAAAATTGTATCAACGGGCACCAGAATTCACCCGTTGGGTGTTTAACTATAATGGTCGCATAACCATTATTGTTAAGAATAAATGTAAGTTTTTAACATTTTTTTGAAATTTAAAATGTAAAAAAAATCCTTTAAAATAATAATAATAATAATATGATTTTTTTTTTAGTTTTCCTCAAGGATCAGATGGAATTTTAATCGTAAACGATCCGTAAGTTTTTTTTCTCTTTTGCTTTTGTTTCATATTAATTTCTTATTTTCATTTTCAGTGAGATGTAAAAAATATGAAAAAATTTTCCTTATAGAAATAAAGTTTTTGTTTATAGAACCTTTTGTTTCATATTAATTTCTTCACTCTCAGCTGAACACTAACATTGAAAGCTAACTAACTGAAAGTAATTGAAACTTTTTTCGAACTAACTGAACCTAATTTTCGTTCAATGTAACCGTTCTCCAAAATATAACTTGCTAGTTTATAAACAATACAAATATCGAAAACCATCTTCTTTTTTTTTTCCTTATATATGTTATCAAGAGTGGCAGCTATTTAATATGCAAAAACTTACAGTTTTAAGTTAAAGAAAAAACCTTCCTTTTCCTTTGGTTAATATTTTTGTTACGTAGCAGAGAAACTTTGTATTACTATCTAATAAAAAATCAACGATAAAATAGCACGCAAAACAACTAATAACAAGAAATTCACATTGGTCAGCAGAAATATTCCAACACGTGAAGGTTTGTGGTAAAGAAAAAAAAATGCACAACATTGTAGCACTGCAAACGTTGCATATTTTTGTTATTCATAATATGTTTACCGGGAAGAGCAAAAGAAAAAATGTGTAAATGTAGATAATGATTGAGAATTAGCACTTGTTTTTCTGAACTTTCTACTTTTCGATCAAAACAATACCATCTTTTGCGTCAGAAATTGATAAGTAACATCGGTAAAATATGTGTATATCGCTTTCGCTAAAACTGCTGCAACATCCGTTCTAGTCTTTTTTAGAAGTCAGTACGAAAGATTGCTTTTACTTAAAAATGTTAGAAACAAGTGAAAAGTATGTATAGTGAAAAGTCATTATAAGTTTGTTTTACTTTGAACAAGGTAAGATATAGTTATACTGTAAGAAAATCACTGACACTAATCAGTTTCAAGCTCTCGTGGCATCCCAAGATCTAAATATAAAGAGATACGGAGCGTGTCATCAACATTTTTTTTTCCCCGACTTGTTCAGGTGTAAGTTTTCCTCGACTTTTTCAGGTGTAAGTAACCGTTCAGAAATAAGACATTTTTGACTTTTTCAAATTTTGCGATTTCTAGAATGTGGTTATTTTAAACTTTTTAATTTTTTTGGTTTTATGTAGTTTATTAGTTACAATTTAATACGTAACGTTTTTGTTTAAAGTTCAATAAACATCCGATACACTTTCCTTGAATACTACTTATCGAAACGGGGTTTTTTGTATTATTTGTTTGAAAATTTAATAGAACTAAATGATGGGCTAATTTTTTTTGTAAAAAACATATATCGAGCAGGCTTTAGCATTTTTAAAAAGAGCAGTTACGACAACGCTGTTGTCATATATATATATATATATATATATATATATATATATATATATATATATATATATATATATATATATATATATATATATATATATATCTATATATATATATATATATATATATATATATATATATATTATATATTATATATATTATATATATATATATATATATATATATATATATATATATATATATATATATATATATATATATATATATATATTATATATTATATATATATATATATATATATATATATTATATATATAATATATATTACATAACATCACGTTCAAAACATTTTTAGTATTTGGTTTGGTTTAATTTTTGGTGTATCGATGACGAAGAACTTCGATGTCTCTCGAAAAAAGTTGTTTATCTAGGACAAGATAAGCCGTCTAATCATTCACAGCAACAATACTTAATTTTTGTCCTTCAAAAAAAAAGGATTCCCATAAATATCTCTTCAGACGAAAATGCAACTCTTGTAAGCTGAGGCATTACCCTGGTGAAACAAAATGTCTTGGTTCAATTTACCTTTATCTTTTTTTCTTTTATTAGTTTTCCAACTCTCTAATATTGCCTTGTCTAAGTGACAAATATTACAAAGAAGGTCAGTTTCAAAAAATTGGAGGGATGATCAAATTATCGGAAAGCATAACCAGAAATTTTCAAGGAGTTTCTGAACGATTATGCTGCTTCCATTCCATGATCTTATTTTAATTTTATATTAAAGTAATGGACCGATGTTTCATTCACTCCACCAAATCTGTCCAAAATCTTTTATTAAAACCAAATTTCACTATATAAAAAAATTAATTAAACTCAAACAAAACCAGAGTGAGTTTTTATACTTTGTAGTATTGCCAATAAATAACAAGCCCACATGTTTCGTTCATTTATTGATCAAAGGCTACTACGTTAGGGAATAATATTTCGTGAACCACATTTATGTAATTAAACTTCAATGCAATTCTTTAGTGATAGATTCAGATGAAGGTGATGTGGACGTGGAAGTATCTAAAACTATAAAACCTGCAAGAAAAAGCCTTGTTTTATTTCCTTGTTTTATTAAGGCTTATTAACAAGTTTCTGATGCTACCTATCTTATAGAAGCGGTCTGGTATTATATGCTTACAATAATTCAAATGCAACCTTTGCTATTTCGAACGTCCTTATCTAATTAATTTGTTATTACAAATCGTGTTTTCAAAACAAATTAATACTTTGTTGCACATTTTTTCTCAATTAATTTTTTGAATAACTAACATTGAAAAATTATTACAGAAAATCTGTTTTTTATCCTTCTTGATACTATAACCAACATGATTATAAATGTAAGCAAATTAATGTTTTTTTTTTCGTGTCAATTTTTATGTAGTTTATTAGTTACAAATTAATACGCAATGTTTTTCTTTAAAGTTCAATAAACATCTGATATACTTTCCTTGAATACTACTTATCGAAATGGGGTTTTTTATATTATTTGTTTGAAAATTGAAATGAATAGAACTAAATGATGGGCTAATTTTTTTTCTAAAAAATATAGTAAAATATCTATTAGTAATCAATACGGTTGGGCGATGTCGCAACACCTTCCATACGGATGATGGAATGATGGTAACTGGCGTGTGGGACAACCGTGTCTATCTAGGGAAAATTCAGTTGCACCTTTAGTGGAATTTGAAACGAATAAAAATATTCCTGCAGATACGTGTGCGTATTTGCTAATTTTACACGATAAAAAAATAAAATACAACCCTCTAACTAGCATTGTAAGAACAGAAGTTTAAATTTACCACCATCACCAACACCAACCAGGGTTATAAAACATAAAGTAGTGAGTTTGTTTAAACAACAATTCACAAGATTGCATCATAATAGCAATTCCAGTAAAATATGTTTGTCCAAAGTGAGACTGATAGGCGCAATCAGTCCATGTTTTTATCAACTGATATTTTAATTTATAATTTCAACCAAATAAAATATCCCCACATGCTACCTATCTTTTGTCATCTGTAATATTAATTTCAAAGCAATTGTTATATTTTCAGCCCGTTTTGAAAAAAGAATTTTCCAAAATTAATAATATTTGTTGCGATTTTTGTGTTACCCAATTTTTGTTTTTTTTTGTTTGTAGATTTTTATTAATACTAACAGATTTTATGTTGCAATTTTTTGTTTTAGACTCAACATTTCCCGAACGCTCCCAAAAGTTTCTGAACGCACCTGAAAGTTTCCGAACGAACCCGAAAGTTTCCTTTAATATACACACATTCATTGGAATTTTTCATTATTTTGTAAGCAGACGTTTTAGAGTAAAGACCAACAATGTCTATATTTAACGACCAAGTGAACCATATTGCAATTCTTTTGAGTTCTGCATTGAAATCAATGGATCAAAAGGTAATCGACGAAGGGTTTCAGTAATGTTTGAAGGGCATCCGCAGAGTTAATCGAGCATTGAAGCAGGCCACCTCTATTTCGAAGAAACAGCATTTATTATCGATTCTTGCTCATATTAAAGGTCTGCAGCTTCAGTTTAAGCCAAAAAAAGGTGCTGGTGTAACTACAACCGCTAAACATCGTGTGGCGTGGGAAGATTTGAATTCTGCCTTCCAATCTAGAATTCGAACTGGGGTAATCATAAATCTTCGCCATAAGAACATTATAACATTTTTGGAAGATTGTCTTGCGCTGTTTAAAGGTCGAATTCGAAATGTTTTAAAAGAATATTTAGCCATCAAAGTGAATTTTATTTTCTGTGGGGAATTCCAAGTTACCAAAACCCAAGAGATCTTCTGAATACAAGTATCTCAACACGAAAAATGCTGCCATTTATCAAAACGCCAACCTGGAGCATGGTTTTTAAACAATATTCAAGATCCACTACTGGCAGAATTAGAAGAGTTTCAGGAACGAGACAGCGGATGGGCCCTAGCTAAAATCATCAACCTATCCATCAACATCAACAGTATAACCCCAGGGTAGGTAGCTACATCAATCTTCCTCACTCTATAAAAGGAAAGCATGCCTGTATTAATGTTCAAAATAAGGATGATATGTGTTTTGCTTGGACAGTTGTATCCGCCTTATATCCCGCCGTTTCCAAACCACATCGCACAACGTCATATCCGGATCCGAAGAGTGTGTTGAATCTGAAAGGAATCAATTTCCAATGACCTTGGGACAAGTGCTCAAATTTGAAAAACAAAACAACGTATCAATCAACGTATACAAATTGGAACCGACAGAACGAAAAGAGTTCAAAATAATTCCAGCACATCTTACGAAAATGAAACGGACAAAACATGTCAATGTTTTAATGGTTCAAGACAGTTACTTTACGTATTACGTAATACCAGTTAAAACCCATTATGTATGGATTAAAAACCTCTCTTGCTTACTGAGTGGACAATTGAATCGTCGGGCACATAAAAGCTATATTTGCGATAGATGTCTGCATTATTGTTATAGTGAAGAAAAGCTCATCCACCATCTTAAAGACTGCATAAAATTCAACGAAGGACCAGTGCCCAGAATTCCAGCTGAAGATAAAAAGTGGGTTGAATTTACGAACTTCAAGATTAAAGAAAAGTTACCTTTCATTATCTATGCTGACACAGAATGCCTACTAGTTCCCGCAGAGGATGATTCTGCCAAGAACACGCAGCAGTACCAAGAACATGTTCCGTTTAGTGTGGGATATTATGTGAAATGTTCATATGACGATAGCCTCTCTTTCTACAAACTTATGTTGGACCCGACTGTATGCAATGGTTCGTAAAGGAGCTTCAAGAATTTGCCGAAAATGTAGAAACTGTCTTTTTGTGCGATTTACTTATGGATCCACTCACCGAGCAGCAGACTCGAGCATTTTCCAAGTGTAAAAATATGCATATATGTGAGAAGAAATTTAAACCTGAAGACAAGAAGTCCGAGACCATGATCATCTTACCGGAAAATATCGAGGTCCAGCACATGAACAACTGTAACCTAAATTATCGGGACAATCATACAGTACCTGTTCTATTTCACAACCTGAGTTCCTACGATGGACATCCGCTAGTGAAGGCTTTAGCGAAGTTGATGGAAACATTGACGTCTTGCCATTAATAAGAAAAATATATTTCGTTCACCAAACATATTCCCGGTAATTCTATGCAATTCGATAATTGATGACAGTTTCGATTTTTGGCAGCTAGTCTGGATAAATTAGCTTCATACCTCTCTGACTATCCAATCTTGAAATCCGAATTTAAAGAACTCAGTGAAGAACAACTCGGTTTACTCTGTAGAAAAGGTGTTTTTTCCATACAATTATGGATAATTGGGATAAGTTGAATGTAGACGATTTGCCACCAAAAATGTCGTTTTATAACACTCTAGATGACACTGTTATTAGTGACAACCAACATCTACACGCCCAGACTGTTTGGAACACTTTTGGCTGCCAGACAATGTCTGACTACTCCAATCTATATATGAAGACTGATATCTTGTGCTTGGCTGATGTATTTGAAAAATTCCGAGAAACATCTCTAAAAGCTATGGATTGGATCAGCACACACCTACACTCTGCCCGGTTATGCATGGCAATGTATGCTGTATGGGTTATCGAAGACGGATGTAGAAAAACTGGAACTTTTAACCGACTTGGACATGATTTTATTCGTTGAGAAAGGAATACGTGGAGGCTTGAGTCAGTGCTCGAAAGGTATGCCGAAGCCAACACACAATACATGGACAACTATGACGCTGCCAAAGAAGAATCCTATCTTGTGTACTTTGATATTAATAATCAATACGGTTGGGCGATGTCGCAACACCTTCCATACGGCGCTTCAATGGCTCTCCGAAGATGAAATATCTAATTTAAAGATTGAGAGATCCCCGATGAGACAGCTGTTGGATACATCATTGAAGCAGATCTGAAAATACCTCCAGAATTACATAATAAATTATCTGATTTACCGCCTTGTCCTGAACATCGTATACCTGAAGGAGGCAAGAACGAAAAACTGTTGGCAACATTATACAATAAAGAAGACTATGTGATACATTATAGAAATTTGAAGCAGGCGATGTTGCTGGGAGCAGAGTTAGTTAAATCCATCGAGTCCTCACCTTCAAGCAGTCTCCATGGCTTAAATCCTACATCGATCTCAATACGCATCTCAGACAATCTGCTAAGAGTGAGTTTGAGAAGAATTTGTTCAAACTCATGAATAATGCTGTGTTTGGTAAAACTATGGAGAATATTAGAAAGCACTCTTCAGTTAAACTAATTACCAAGTGGGATGGACGTTACGGTGCTGAAACATTAATTGCAAGACCGCGAATTCAAGAGCAGCGTAATAATAAATGAAAATGTAGTAATTATCGAGATGGTCAAGTCGGAGGTATTCTTCAATAAGCCCATATATGTGGGTATGTGCATTCTGGATCTCGCAAAAACAACTATATACAATTTCCACTACAACTACATATGTCAAAATTTCTTCAACTGCAACGTGTTATACACAGACACGGATTCGTTAATTTACGAAATCAGAGGCGATAATGTGTACGAAGCTATACGAAGAGATTGTTATACTCATTTTGATACATCTGATTATCTGCTGATAATATTTATGGGGTTCCTTCAGTGAACAAGAAAGTGCTGGGGGATGATGAATGATAGAAATAATGGTCGCATAATGACGCATTTCATAGGGTTCCGTTCTAAAATGTATGCCACTAAACTATATTACACGTCTGCGGAACTAGTAGAGGAACGTCTGAAATTGGAGGCGGAAGGCAAAGAACACAAGGAAATTGAAAAATATTTGAGTAATAGGGAGTCATCAAGAAAATCAAGGGTGTTAAAAAATCGGTAATACAAAACAAAATTACTTTTGCTGATTACGTTGATTGTTTGGAAACTTTTAATGAAACTGTATGTATCTCAAATTCAATAAGATCTCAAAGCCATTCTCTCTTTACTTTAAAACAAACGAAAAAAGGGTTGAGCTCGCATGATGATGAACGTCCCTTATGAAAGGCTATTATGAGACCGCTTCCCAAGGCTATTATGAGACGCTTCCCCATGGACACTGTTCAATCATGACGGAATGATGGTAACTGGCATTGGCATAAGTGCAAGTGAGAAAGCAAATTTGATTTTAATTCATAAATCAACCCGCTGTTATTAGTAAAGAGTATTATTTTTTTTCGTTTTTGTGTGCCTGCGTTTTAATTGTATCTTTTCCAGTCTGATACGCAAATAATGAAGCAGAAGATATTATTTATAATGATGTATAAATTTAATATAATAGTTAATCTTGATTTATCAAA